>PVIC010000285.1:0-137346 GCA_004025085.1 Thryonomys swinderianus
CTTGGGGCCAAGTGGGCGCCTCTCCTCTGGCACCAAAGCCTCGAGCGACCCCGTGGAGATGGGGCTGCTGGCCTGCCTGTCCTCTCCTAGCATGTGTTCAGTTTCCTCCCTCCCATCCCACTGGCTCTTTTCTTTCAACCTGTGCTGTGTGGTGAAGATCAATATAGAATTGACCTGGGCACAGCAAGGGGCTCTGAAGGAGCACAGTCTATTACACTAGGCCTGAACAGGAGGGGCCGTGGTGGAGAAGGCAAGGGCATGCTGCCAGCCAGCAGGAAGAGTGTTCTGTCACCCACAAGTATGTGAGCAAGGTCTTGTCCTGGGCTGTAATATCTCCTGTTTCCACATCTTAAATTTAGGACAAACATCCAGTCCTCCACAATGTTTCTTATAACATGGTCACTATTTATCAAGTGTCTCCTCTGGACCAAGTGTTGGCCTTGGTGCATATAATCTCTGTGGATGGCCATAATAAACTCACAGGAGCTCGCCCCCCTTCCCCCTTTACAGGTGAGGAAATTGAGGCTTGCACAAATTATAACAATAGAAACTTTTTGGTTATCAGGACAAAAGTTCAGTTTGAACAGGCTTAAGCCTGTTGGCTCATGCACATCAAAAATCTCAAGGGCACCATGGGCTCTAAGATCTCAAGGGCTCCAGGGCCCTAAGATCTTTTCATTTCCACATCTCTCTGCCAAGTTATTTGGCACCATTCACCAGCTCCACATGGAAACAAGATGGTGGCCAGTATTCCCAGATCCTTAGCAACCCAGGAATCCGTCCACTGGAAAGAGCATCCAACATTTCATTGGCCTAGGTTGGGTCACATGGTTAGCCTTGAACCAATCACTGTGGCTAAGAAATGCAATGGTCTGATTGGCCCATCCCAAAGCTTGTTGGATAGCCCACTGCTGAAGAAGCAGGAAGACAAAGGTTTGAGGGAAGCAGAGATGAATGGGATCAACAGAAGACAAGTGATACTATACTAGATGACAAAGTACAGACTTCTACCACAAAGGGCAGAACTGAGCCAGGGTCTGGGAAGGCTCCAGAGACCCTCTATCCCTTCCCTACTGCCTTATTGTGCCTAATGGTCCTGGAGTTGGCATGCCTGCCTCCACATCATTTCTGACAAGGCCCTGACTGTGCCTCAGGCCTCAGGTACCCACCCATATCAGTCAACAACATATCAGCTTGAGATTTTGGAGGGCTGTGGGTGTGGGGAACTGGGACAGAGGTCCTCTAGCACAGGCCCGTTGAGCCAGGACCCTGGGGAGACCAGTCAAATTGCCACTGCAGTTATATAACTTAAATATATGGAATGTAATTATTTTTAAAAATATACCCATAAAATTGTCTCTGATTATTTTAGTCACAATACAAATAGCCTCAATTAGAGCAGAAATAGGGCACGGGTTTATGGCTCCCATGAATCTGAGAGTAACCTCAGCTCTGAGGCAGAACAGCCTGCAGCTCCCTACCAGCCCACTGTGAATCCTACAGCAAAACAGCCTCAAATCTAGCAGTGAGAGAGCAGGCAGGGAGGAGCAGAAAGGGAAGACCCCAGGTCACTCCTGCTGGCTGCGGCGTCAAAGACTCCAACCCATTTACAGGTCCTTGCCCCCTCTGCTGTCTGTATGTCCACTGGTGGTGGAATCAGTGGCCAGAGACTCCCCAGAGTTCCACATAGGAGGGATTCTCTCACCTCATTTTTGGGCTTCTAGCTCTGGTCTGGCTCACTCAGCCCGGCCACTTGGACATCCAGGTCAGGAGAGAGTCAGGAGAGGCAGAACCACCCCTCTGTGGCTGAGAAGCCGGCTCTCACAGTCTTCCCTTCTTTTCCCTATTGTCTCCTTTTCCTCTATAACATCCTCATGGTCCTGAGATCTGTGGGATTCCGGCTGAGCTCTCTGTGTGTAGTCAGGGTCAGGAACCCCTCACTAGACAGCCATTTCCTGGGTCCCTCAGGTCCTGCCACAGTCTAAAGGTTTATGTCTTCCCTTCATAATTCACATTGTGAAATCCAATCACCCAAGTGATATTAGGGCATCGGGCTTTGAGACGTGACTTAGTTGAGTGGCCTTAGAAGAGAGAGTCGAAAAAGTTGCCCCAGATACACAGGAGGCAGCAAGCACCATATAGCTTCCTCCAAGCCACTTTTCCTTGCCTTCTTTGTACTCCTGTTTTGTGGTGAATTCTCTTAGATTTTCTACATCAACATAATTATCCTCCAAGAATGCTAATATTGTCCCTACCTTTCTAATCTTTGCACTGCTTTTCTTTTTGTTTGTTCCTGTCTTACTGTGTTGGTTAAGACCCCCTTGCTTAAAAGTTACAGGTAAGAGAGTCGTCTTCAGCTTCCCAGGGGGGCTCCAGAGTGAACCCCAAGGTCTCTGTGCCCGTGTTTTAAGACCCCTGCTGCAGCAATTCCCAACAGGCTGCAAACCCCTGTCTTTAGCATATCCACAATTCTAGATGCATTATACATTTCCCAGGACTGTCTTTTTTTCTTAAAGAGGCCTCTGGGGCCAGGCTGTAATTCAGGAACGTGCTAGGACAGGCGAGGCAGCCAAGTCTGCATGTTAAACGTCTCCTTGCCCTGGGGCTTCTAAGGGAGATATTCCTGACTTTTTCTCAAATTTTCCACATGCCTGCTCTTGAGGACTTCCAAAGCCTGTGCATTGCAATCCTGGCCACAGAGAAGAACTATTTCTGACAAGATCTTAACAAGGGCCAGGAGGAACCATGGCCCCTCCTCCCAGTGGGATCAACCAATTCTCCATTCTTCACGAGTTTACTGAGCATTCACTGGGTGCCAGGGCACGAGAAGAGTCATGGATTTCCAGCCCCAGGCTGAGTAGAGGTGTGTGCAGTCTGGCAAGTCATGCTGGGAAGTTTGGGTTTGATACCCAGGAAACAGGAAGCCCCTGTAATATGATTTATTTGGGTGGGTGATCATTGATTTAGGGTTTCTGACAGGTGCACTGTTCTGGAACTTGACAAAGAGAAACATTAAGTCCAGGGGTACCCATTCTGCATGGAGCAATTGCATTTCTCTCCGCCTGGTCAATTCTACAGCCCAGTACTTTTGTCCCCTGGAGGAAGTTAGGATGGATTTGAATTAACCAGAAAGTTCCTTTATTGCTATTTTAAAACTTCTCTCTGCTACCTGGTCTGACATAATAATTACTTGCCTGTGATTTATCTCAGGCAGATTATGAGCGATGATAGGGTTTGGGGTGATAATTGAGTGGATTCAACACCTCACTTTCTCCCTAGTCGCTCAAGCAACAGCAGCAGTGTTCTCCCTCTGGGCCACGTGTGAGCACTGCCACCCAACTAGACGGCGTTTTGCAAGCCCCACTGGACGTGGCCAGCCCCACGGGGGTCTGTCCAGCTGAGCCTTGGCCCCAACACCGTCAGTCCTCTCACAGACTCACAACTCAAACGCTGAACCTGACCTGGGGATATGCTTCACCAAATAGTCACGGGCTCTGACTTTGAGTCTGGCTCTGTTGTAGGGACACAAGAGCGAACAGAAAAGAAAGAGCCAGCACTCGGGGGGGTGTGGAGAGAGGGTGGAGGGGTGGGGGGGGGCCACGATCCAATAAAGAGAACACGTCACTTCAGGGAAGGAGGGAGAGGCTACAAAACAAATGCCACAGGGATAGGAACAGGCAGAGAGGCAAGGACATAGTTTGGGTCAGGGGCTCGGGGACACCAACATTGGAGGTCAGTGCTGCATGTGGTCAGGTTCAAGCAAAAGGCATGACAGGTGCAAGGATTCCCAGCATTTGGGAGGGACTGGGGCAGCTGGGAAGAAGGCCAAGGGGTTGATACCTGGCTAGGAGGGAAGAGTGACCTGGGCTCAGAGTGTTGGCATGTCCATGCCGAAGAAACCCCCCAACTGTGACTTCAGAAAACATGAGTTGTAGGAACACAGCACTGTCAGCTACCCTGACAGCCAGTGCCTAAGACAAAATGGAAATGCAGGAGCCTATGTTCAAAATGCAAGAAGAACCCAGGCTTGGTGGTACAAGCCTATCATCTCAGTACTTTGAGATGCTGAGGCAGAATTCCAAGTTTGAGCTCAGCCTGGCCAACCTAGTGACTTACTGAGATCATGTCTCAAAATTTTAAAACATTTATGGGGCCGGAGATTTGGCTCAGTGGTTCCAGCACCTGCCTCACAAGCGCAAGGTCCCTGGTTCAATCCCTGGTAACCACATACAACAATACTGGGCATGGTGGCCACACCCACCGGCAATCAGTCCCTCATACCACAGATGCTGGGCTTGGTGGTTCAAGCTTGTAATCCCAGCACCCGGGAGGCAGAGGCAGGAGGATTGCTGAGTTCGAGGCTTGCCTGGGCTACACAGTGAGCTCAGGGCCAGCCTGAACTACAAAGCGAGACCCTGTCTCAAAAAATAAATAAATAAAATTTAAAAAATTTAAATGGCTATAGCTCAGTCCAAAGTCCCTTGGTTCAACCCCTAGTACTGCAGAAAAAGGAGATGGAAGTGGAAGAGGAGGAGGAAGGAAAGGAGAAACGTCTTCCTTTCTTTCATATTCTCTCCCTCTCCCAGTCTAGGTGATTTGTTTGTTATTTAATGCCGCTCTGGCTCAGATATGAGAACACGTGCAGGGGGAATGCAGGTTCTCACAAGTTCCTGGGGCCCCACCCTGCAAGTCAGTCTGCGAAGAGTGGTGACCTCCCAAGGTTTCCAGTGTTTGCACTCAGGACCCCAGGGACAGGCACTGCGGGGTGTGCATGGTGACCGTAGTCACCAGGCAGAGGTGGGAAAGCAGTGGAAGGCAGAGGATCCAGCCCCCTCCACAATCTCCAATTGTTCCCTCGGGTTTCACTTACTAAATATAAGTTCAAAGATAAAAATTATGAAGAACTTCAAGGCAGTGATCTCAGAGCCTTAAAGCCCCAGTAGATCCACGGTCCTGGTCTCAGCAGAGGTGGGCGTGGTCTGGTAAAAAAGTCTGGGGACTTCAGGTTTGCCGTCTAGGAAACAGAATGCCCCTGTGATATGACTTACTTTGGAAGGGTGGTCATTGATTTAGAGTGTCTGCACTGGGTGACGCCCCACACCCGCCACAAAGAGCCTTTCCCGGAGGAAGGGCTTCACGTGTCCCAGTGCCTGGGGATCAACTAAGAAAAGCCCAGGACCAGATGGGTCCACAGCTGAATCCTCAAGAACTTGATGGAAGAGCTAAACACCAAAACTTCTCAGGCTTTTTAATCAAATTGGAAAGGGAGGAGTATTTCCAAAATCATTCTTAGAAGCCAACATTATCCTGATCCCCAAGGCAGACAAGGATCCAATAAAAAAAAAAAAAAAGAACTACAGCATGATTTGTCTAATGAACACAGATGCAAAAGCCCTTAACAAGATATTGGCAAACAGAACACGACAAATCATCAAATCATCAAAAAGATCATACACCATGACCAAGTAGGCTTCATTCCCAGGATGTAAGGATGGTTTGACATGCAGCTCAGCAAATGGAATTCCTCACGTAAACAGAAGCAAGGACAAAAATCACATGGTCATCTCAATAGATGCAGAAAAAGCCTTTGACAAAATCCAATGCCTGGGTCCACTACCAGGCGGAGCACGTAAGCATCATTATTTTTAAAATGTGCAGCCAGAGCTGGACTAGTAGCACAGTGCCTGCCTGGCAAGAGCAAAGCCCTGAGTTCAACCCCCTGGTCCAAAAAAGAAGGAAAAAAAATCTGTAGCCAGAGTTTTGAGCATCACGACGCAGGCCGGCTTTTTCCGAGTGTTGGGGAAGCCACTAGGAATTAGGGGGGCAACCTGATGTAGAAATACAGCATGTGGTCAGTTGTCCCCAGTGCTGGGGTGAACAGTGGCCACATAGGTGATAGGAATCCAGTTACAGTAGGCAGAGGAGCAGCTGAGAAGTGCCTGGAACCCCCTGACCCCCATCTTGGTCTGCCTTGAGGATCACAGTTTGCTGGAGCATTTGATGGATCCAGGGAAGCGAGGGAGGGAATTGGCATGGTGTCTGCGGTCCTGGAGGCACAAAGGCAGGAGGGTGATATCTACACAGAAAAGGGGAAGTCTGGGGGTAAAAAAAAAAATCTGGGATGGGAAGTCAAGTCTCCCAGGTATTTCAGCTGGATTTTCTAATGGAGACAGCTTTCCTTTTGGAGGATACAATGTGGGACCAAAGGCTTTGGTTTTTTCAATTCTTAAAACCCAAACTGCAAAGCCAGGGATGGTATTACATATCCGTATCCACCCAGCACTCAGGAGGCTGAGGCAGGAGGATTGCCATGGGTTTGAGGGTGCCTTATGTGACACAGTGAGTTCAAAGCCTATCTGAACTCTACATAACAAGACTTTGTTTCAAAGCAAACAAACCAAGAAAATAAATAAATGAACCAAAACCACCTTGGAATCTTTTCTGGAAAATAAGGGAGCTGATAATCAGGAAGGTGTTGTGAGAAAAGCACCCGCTGAGTCACCTCTTAAGACTGTCTCACGGGTGTGAGGACAGGTGGCTTGAGCTATGTGGGAATGAGAAGGCATAGCGTGTGGTGATAGAGGCAGCTCAGAGGGAAGGGTGGGAAACCCCAGACTTTGATGAATCTCTGTTCGAATTGGAGCTGCCACATCAAAGCGGCTTCTCACTAAGCAACAGGAATCTCAGGACGCCTGTAAAGCCTGAAGCAGGGCATGGCTGTCTGTGCTTTCATTTCAGAGGAGCAAGAGCTTAGGTCCAGGCTCAGCATGGACCTAGGCACCTGTCAGGCGGTCATCTTGGGCTGCTCCTTGTCCTCTCCCTGGAGAATGAGAGAGCAGTTCCAGAATCCTGGCTCCCAGGAGACAATGGCGTCTCAGCGGCTGAGAGTCAGGCACCCCCGGGGGTGACACGAGAGGGTACGGGAGTCAGTCACCTCTGCTGGGGAACAGCGACCCTCCAGGCACTGAAGTCTGCCTCTGTGAGATGGGTCACGAGGCCCCACAGAGGGCCTTGAGGCTCCCTTCCAACACTGCTGTCAATGATGAACGGGCTTTTTAAAAATGGTGTACATACCTGATGGAGTTTTATTCAGCCATAGAGAAATGATATTATATCATTTACTCAGAAATGGAGGGAACTGGAGGTTATCATTTAGGTATGTATTGCCTGTTTTCTCTCACATGTAGAAACTTAAATATGTTTTCTAAAAATGAAGACCAGAAGCCAGGCTTAATGGCTCACGCCTGTAATCCCAGAATTCGGGAGGTAGAGGCAGGAAGATTGCTAAATTCGAGGCTTGCCAGGGCTCCATAGTGAGCTCAGGGCCAGCCTGAACTATAAAGTGAGACCCTGTCTCAAAAAAAAAAAAAAAAAGAGATGACCAGAAAATAGAAGACAGGAAACCAGGAGTTGGGAGCAGGAGAGGGATAGTAAAGGAGAGTGGATACTATTTAAAGCACATATGGAAATGCTACGTTGAAGTTAATTAATTTGTACAATTAATATGATCAAATAATTACACTGAAAAATGAAAGTCAGAGTAAAGTGAAAGTCAGACATCATGGCACATACTATATAATCCAAGCACTCTGGGAGGCCGAGGCAGGAAGATCTGAAGTTCAAATCTAGCCTGGGCAATTTAGTAACTTAGTAAGACCTTGATTTAAAGTAAAAAGTTCTGGAGATGTGCAAAGAGATTGGACCCAACCCCTAGGATCACACATAAAAAGATAAATAAATGAAAATAAAATGAGAGACACCCTTTGACAAACATCAGTAAAGAACAAGTGCAAGAATGAGCTGCAAGGATCTTTCCAGCACAGCCCCTGTTTCCAGGTGACCTGTAGCCGGTGACAGAAGGTGACAGCGGTCCTAGGACCCAGTTATACTTGTGCCCAGTGCAGGTGTCTCTAGTGGACCTTTCATTCCAAAGCTTCCCCAGAAGGTTGGCTGCACTGTGCCAGATCTCCACTGAAATCCAGGCTCTTCCCGCCCTTCTGCGTGCCAGTGGGTTTTTCTCTGAATTAGGTACCAAAAGACCCGGACTCTGCCCAGCTCCTGCCACCAGTGTTCTGTATCACTTTAGGAAGACATGGTTAGTCAGCTTAGCCTCAACATACATAGCCATAAAATGGGTATAATGCCTTCGCTGGGTGATCTGAGCTATTATGAGGACCATGAAAGGCTAGGGCTAGGGCTGAATTCTTGTGTGGCTGTGCCTGGTAGTCACATGTCATGCACTTCCCCTGGTGAGAAGGAAAAGAATAGAGAGCTCTCTGTATCATTCTGGCTCTAGGATCCAGAGAGTTGATGACTATACCGTTTATCAAGATGGGGACATGTATGGGAGAGAGGGAAGAATCAGGAGCCCAGGCTGGGGCGACACAGGGCCCATGGCTGCGTAAGCTTCTGCTCAGCATGGCTCTTTGGCTTCCTCCAGCACAGAGTCTGATCTTGCTGGGCAGAAGCAATGCCACATCCTTGAGTGACACTAGCCATGCCTGGTTTCAGGGGTGTCACTTACTCCAGACCATGCCAACGTAAAGACCTTCTTCCCCTCGGTATCATGCCAGGCACATGACCCACGCCAGTTGAGCAGTCTTTGGGGCCTTGCGGGGATACAGTGCTCTCTTTTCTCTGGAATCACAGGCAGATATATGCTAGTAACTCTGAAAATGCGTGTACTGTTTTGGCTGTCACAGGAAGTCAGTCTGCCTCAGAATAAAGCCAATAACACAAGAAAGCAGAGCCAAAGGACGATGGTAGAATCCTGATGATGTACCATCTGGACCCCTGGATCTAATTGTAGCTGAAGCAAGACCCCCTTTGGACTTCTCCCCTGTGTAAGTCAATACCTTCTTTTTCTTCCACTCAACAAATAACATTTGAGCACGCAGTAAATTCCCAGTACTTTATAGGACATTGTGAAACAGACACGGCTGAGCTCTTCAGCAGTTTACAGGTTGATCAAGAGAGCATTTACCCCAGCCGTTAAATCCAACAGAACTTTGTCAATTGGATCTTTGCAAGGATGTGAAGAACACAGCAGATGGTGTGCGATTTTATGAGAAGTGCAGAGACTACACGTGCACATTTTCGTCTATTGATCCTCAGCAGAACCTGAGAGTACAGTGTGAAGATGAGGTTTGGTAAAAACAGCTCGGTGTGAAAGCAGAGAAGAGTAGCGTAAGCATGTGTGCCTTCCTGGCGATGCGAGCTGGAACAGCCGGAAAAGGCCTTGGAGAATCTCGGAACAGTCGGCCTGTCCTCTGGGTGGCCTCTCTTGCATCACAGGCGACTCGCTAGATGATTTTAAGCACCTAGCTTTTTAATAATAATGACAACATAAGGACAATATTAACAAATACTCAGAAAACAGAAAAATATCCTTTAAATCCCATGACCCTAATGCAACCAATGTTACAAACATTATCTTGAGTAGACTATGACGGTCTTCGCTGTGGCCGATGATGTGTTCGTTGTTCCATTCTTAGCTCTCAGAGGACCTCGGTGGGGAGGAGAAGGAGGTAAACAGTAACTCTGAGGACAGTCGACCCAGCTGTAGTCTCTCCGTGTCGTTTAGTAACTGCAACCTCGAGCAAGTTCCCCAGCCTCTCTGAACCTCAGTTCTTCATCGATAGAGATACTACTGATGTCTGTTTTACCAGTGTGCTGCAGGACAGACTGAGAAGAAACTGAGCAAGCATTGGTCCCTTCCTCGGGCTGCCGCCTGAGCACTTCTCCCTGGCTGGATCCTCTGTCCTAAGTCCTCCAGTGACAGAACACAGACAGGAGCGTCACTTCCACAGAGGACAGGCCATGTGGCTCAGCGTGGAGCAGGACACGCATCACTCTGCACCCTTAGGACAGGCTTGGGACCCAAGCAAGTGACTAGGGAGCCAGTCTCCTGCGTCTTCCTCTGCTCTCCATTTTACACACTCAGCCTGTATTTGCAGTGTGTCACCCCTCACTGTCTCCAGGGAACTCAACTGATGCTTCAAGAAGTGATGTGCACACATGCAAGGAGGGGACGTGACCACCTGGGAAGATCAGAGCTTCCCAAAGCTCACTGCATGGCATGCTCAGGCACACCCACCCCGGGCACAGCAGGCCACGGCCCATCACTCATCCAGCCAACACTCAGGTAACTAAGCTGTGTGTGGGATGTGGGTTTCTCCAAGATGCAGATCCTTTTGGCTATGAGATCATATAGCTCAGCCTCAGAGTCCTACTGGGGGCTGCAGGAGGGGGGTGGGGAGTCATCTCTGTCCAAAGAGGGGCCTTTCGCCAGTGATCCCCCAGGGAGATATAGGTGTAGAACCAGTCCCTGAACCCGAGTCTCCTGACTTCAAACTGACTGTTGGTTTTTGGCAGGGGCTGACACAGGCCAGGGTTATGAAGCCAAAATCTAGGGATCTCAGTTCTGTACTCCAAGCCCCTCAGCACTCCTGAGATCTTTCTTGACTGTCCTCAGGGATCTGTGTTACAATCATCGTTAAGCTGGCTTGCGCAACAGAAGGAGGGGTGGTGCCCGCCCTCTGAGCCCTGGGGAAGCAGTTTGAATGGTGCCCCCCTAAAGTTACGTCCACTTGAAGCCTCAGAGTGCATGCAACACCATTTGAAATAGAGTCTTTGCAGGTTCAATTAAAGCACAGATCTCAGATTGAAGACTCTCTTGGATTAAGATGGAGTCTCATGACAAGTGTCCTTATATGGCACAGAAAAAGACAAAACTTAGGGGAGAAAGTCACATGAAGATGGGGCAGGATGGGAATTATGCTACCACAAACAAAAGAATGCTAAGGATTGTTGGCAGCCACTAAGGACAGGAGAGGAACAGGGAACAGAGTGTTCCTTGGAAACGTTTCTCTACCAGCACCCAGCTGACACCTTAATTTGAATTCTAGCCTCTATTAGACAATATATTTGTTTGTTTGAGGAACTTGGCATGTAATTTATTACAACAGCTCCAGGAAATCAGTACACATAGGTGCTCAGTTAGGGACAGGGATCTGGGCCAGTCATGGACCCTCTCCACTGGGTTCGCTCAAGGCAGAAGCCACAGAGCCTCAGATCCCCTTCCCAAAGGTGGGAAAAAGATGGCTCACATCCTATCAGCAAATGTCAAAGGTACTTGTTAGCCTTCCATCATTGTGACAAAAGGCTTGAGAGTCTCAATTTATAAGAAGGAAAGGTTTATTTTGGCTTATGATTTCAGTCCATGGTCTGTTTGCCTTGTTACTTTGGGCCTGTGGTGAGGTGGCCCATCACAAAAGGGGAACATGGCGGAGAAAAGTGGCTAATCTCCAACCTGCCAGGAAGTAGAGGGAGACAAGAGAGAAAGGGACTCAGGTACCCAAACCTCCTTCAAGTGTACATCTGCAATGACCCACTTATTTCCAACTGGTCTACCTTCCAAAGTTTCCACAACCTCCTACAGTGACCAGCCAGGGATCAAGTCTCTAACACATGAGCTAGTAGGGACCCTTTAACCATAGCATAGTGGCACAAGAGAAGACTGCAAGTCAGAGACAGTCAACTTAGTGACTTAATAAGACGTTGTCTCAAAAATAAAAAAATCTAAAACGTACGGGGGATGTAGTTCAATACAAAGACTCTGCATTTGTGTTTGAGACACGTACATATGCGCACACACACATACATGCCCCAAACTATAATAAGATCTAAAACCAGGTGCTGGTTTAAGCTGTTAAAGACAGATTTGATTTGATTACCACAGTAAGAGAAAGAGTCCTCAGTGTAGACTTCAGCTCAACTCTGATCCAGGTAGAGGGAAGTCTCAGTGTGGTATAAAGGGAAGATGGGGTAATAGGTAGGGGCTTGAGCAGAGCCGGTGAAGTGTAACATTCAAAGACCAGGTGGTAAAGGTGATTAGGATTAGGCCATCTGGGTTTGCTAACTAACTTTTACCAAAATTAAGCCCCTATTAGCCCAGAGACTTAGGGACAGGACGTTGTCTCCAGCTGTTGGCTGCCATTACAGTAAATTTCATAGACAGCTTGAGCTTTCCCAGGCAGGAACTGAAGGGGTGGAGAGGTCTGGGTCATCCCAAGGGCATGGGCTTCAGATGATTGAAAATATGCTAGAATTTATTCTAGGATCTTAGCATATATGGTAAGGAGATGATGAAACTGTGCTGAAAGTCTATGGCCTTGTTGGGCTCCGAGGAGGCTGAGTTCAGTCCAGGGAATGCCTGACCCATGTCAAGGCATCAAGGGGCCTCACAAGAGAGTGACAGGAGGGGTATAATGCAGACTGCAATGGTCTGAAGGTGATTTGTCCTCCAAACTCATGTACCTGCCTATATTGTCTAGATGTAGACATTTGAGAAATGATTAGATTAATTAGGTCATTGAGGTGACGTTCCCATGATTGAAGCCTGGTATTTTAGAAGGAGAGGACAAGAGAACACACAGACTCAGAAAGACAGACATTTTCCTACTAGGATTTGATGCAGTTGGACGGAGAGGTCCTCACTAGAGCCTGCACCAAACTGTTTGGTCTTTTATGCCTCTAAACTATGAGCTAAATAGACCTATTTTCTCTGTAAATAGCCTGGCTCTGGTATCTTGTTATGATAATGAAAAGGTGACTAATATAGAGGGGCAGCCAAGCAGTCAGGAGGCAGCAGTGGACAGGCAGAAAGCACAAGAGTCTGGCAGACAGAAGAGGGCAGGAAAGACAAGTGGCAGAGGCAGAGGGAATAGTGTTCCTGATGTGTGGAAACCAAAGAGCCTAGTGTGCCTGGAATACAGAACAGCAAGTGACAGACTGGAATCCAATCAATCGGTGACAAGATTTGGGTCCTAGGCCCAGGGTCCCAGCCAAGTCAGGACTGGGAGTCGATCCAGGTATGATATTATTAAAAGCTGTACAGGTGGTGCTGAGATGCAGCCCTGTTTGGTGATGGGGCATCTTTGTCAGCCTGTGGGGACATGATGTGGTCCTTTGTGTTTAAAATATCAAGTGGCAGAAGCCAAGAGAGCCTTACAAAGGTTCTAGCGATAACCCAGGATAGGAAAAGAGCCCCGTGTCAGGGTCATGGGCCTGGGCAGGAGCTCCAGAAATGTGTGTCTTGGAGGAGGTCCTGGCAGCACTTGGTAACAAATAACATGTACCTGGGATGACAAGGTGACCCCAGATCCTGAAAACCTGGCTGTATGGACACTGAGATGGTGGCAAGGGGTGGGGGATAAGTAATAACTGTTTAAGCCTTTGTCTTGCCTAGTGACACCCGAGAAAAGGGAAAAACCGGACCCGGACATTGAACTTTTGGAGTTGCTTGTACTTGAACAGAGGTTAGAGAAGAGAAAGACTGAAACAAAAGCCAGGGGCCCCGTTATTGAAGAGATGGACCAAGTTTTGTAGTTGGAGAAGGACTGGCCCAAGGGGCAGGAAAGAAGGAAGGGAGATCAACAGACAGGCAAAGGCAGAAAGAGTATCAAGAAGGAGGGAATGACCCCCAGCACTTAAGCAGCAAGGAGGCTCCCTAGGACAAGGTGCAAGCTGCTCAGTGATTCCAAGGGACAAGGACCCTGGATGTGAGTTGAGCCAGGTCTTCTCGTTCGTTCGTTTGTTCGTTCCTTCCTTCCTTCCTTCCTTCCTTCCTTCCTTCCTTCCTTCCTTCCTTCCTTCCTTCCTTCCTTCCTTCCTTCCTTTCTTTCTTTCTTTCTTTTCTTTCTCTCTTTCTTTTTTTTTTGAGTCAGGGTCTCACTTTGTAGTTCAGGCTGGCCCTGAGCGCACTATGTAGCCCAGGCAAGCCTCAAACTCAGCAATCCTCCTGCCTCTGCCTCCCGAGTGCTGGGATTACAGTCATGAGCCACCACGCCTGGCATTGTGGTGTGTGGTACTGATTACTGGTGGGTGTGAATCACCATGCTCAAGATCGTTGTATGTGGTTACCGGGGATCAAACTCAGGGACCTTGCACTTGCTAGGCAGATGCCAGAACCACTGAACTAAATCCCTGACCCCTGGGTCTACTCTTTCTGTCTCCACCTCCAGCTCCCTGGCTAAGATTTGCTCTTGGAGATGTGAGGGTTGAAAGGTGTTTTGAGGGTAGCAAAGGGAGAAATCCCAGAAGGCTTCTGATATTCAACTGGTTTGAAGTAGAAATCAGTTTTCTTCTTTCCTACTTGAGAAGGAAAATATGAAAAATTTTCTCTCACCTTCCACGTCATTTTCCGGGAGAACAGCTGGATTAATTATGACAACTAAGTATGATACACATACTGAAAAGTGTCCTGTGGTACAGCTCTGTGCATTTTAAAAAAGCCAATACACCATGTAACCACCAGGATGAGTTAAACTCACCATCACCAGCCCCTGAAGTCTCTCTGGGCCCCCTTCCAGCCACTACTCTCTAAGAGTAACCTTTTTTCTGGCTTTTGGTAGTTCAGATAGTTGTTCCCTATGTTCTTTTAAACTTTAAATAAGTGGGATCACAGCTAGCATAGCAATGCACATTTGTAGGATTATAGCACTCCGGGAAGCTGAGGCAAGAGGATCACATGTGCTAGCCTATCCTGGGCAACTTAGCAAAACCCTAACTCAAAAAATAAAAAGGCCTGGAGGTATAGCTTAGTGACACGGCGTTCCTGGGTTTGACCCTAGTATTATGAAAATAATCAGTCTTTCAGTGGGGTCTGGCTGACTTAGCTCAACACTCTTTCTGAGATTCACCCTCTTCGTTGTACAGATTCCATGTGTGAAACTATCACTTTACTTAGCCTGCCTACCACTGAAAGGCCTTTGGATAGTCTCCAGTTTGGGCTCCTTGGAATGAGAGGGTGGTGACTGTTCTTGTCTTGGTGGAGAGATGGTCGCCTTTCTGTCCGGTGTACACCTAGGAAAGGAGCTGCTGTGCTGTTCAGGTTTCACCTGGATGGTTTCCTTTGGGGGTTTCACATATCAGTCACTGTGGCTGTGAAGGCCCTGATAGGACTGGGGTTCGCGGTGCAGAGATGAAGGGGATGAGGGAGCAGGGAGCCATGGGGAGCTCTCAGGAGGCGTAAACAGCAGAGGGATCCGAGGAGGGATGAGTCCTGACATTGGTGGGAAGAGAGGAGCTTCTGCGTGGGGTCTACCCTTTCTGTTATGGTTTGTGTTTAGAGGTCCCCCCGAAGCCTCTTGTGGATGGGGGGAGACTTCTTTTTCACAGGTAGTTAAATGTGGAAAGCGTGATGCTGGAGTTAAGGGTGTGTGATTACTAAACCACTACAGTGATTGATTAGTCTGTCCCTGCCCTAATTCCTGTAGACTAAATAAGATAAAAGGGGCAGAAAGATGCTGTTAAACTCTCTCTGTTACCTCTACCGCCTTGTTGTGCTGTGCTATTCATCCTGTGCCCGCCTGTTTGCCATCCCCACCTCGGAGCAAGCTGATTAAGGACTGAAACTTCTACAAACTGTAATCCAAATAAATTCTTTCCCCTTTTTAACTTCTGGTGTCAGATATTTTGTCTCAGCAACAAGAAAAAAGTAACCAACATGCCTACCTCTCCCTGTGGGACTTTCCCACCCTTATCTTGCTCCCAAGGCCAAGAATCCCTGCCATTAGTGCTGGAGAGCACTGTCTCAAAGCCTTGTGGGTTTTCCCACCCAGGAGCCTGAACCAGGGAGTTTTCAGAACTCCCAGCGTTCTCCCTCTTCTGGGAATTCTGATTGACTTGGTCTGGGGCACTGGGAGCTTTTAGACTTTGTCCAGGAGATTCCACTGGAAGCCAGAGTAGAGGACACTGGCCCACATGTAGTGGTAGCCCTGGGCTTATAGGTGGTCTCTAAGAATCCAGCTGCCAGGCTGGAGATTTAGCTCAGCGGTTCCAGTGCCTACCTCGCAAGTGCAAGGTCCTGAATTCAATCCCTGGTAACCACATACAATGCTGGGCGTGGAGACTCATGCCCACCAGCAATCAATACCACATACCACAGTGCCGGGCATGGTGGCTCATGCTTGTAATCCCAACACTCAGGAGGCAGAGACAGGAGGATTGCTGAGTTCGAGGCTTTCCTGGGCTACATAGTGAGCTCAGAGCCAGCCTGAACTACAAAGCAAGACCCTGTCTCAAAAAAAAAAAAAAAAAAGAATCCAACTGCCCAGTGGAGACCACCCACCTTGGGTGCGTCAGAGCTTTTGGTTGTCAACAGGAAGACTGGACTTGGACAAACATATTCCCAGAAGCACCCCAGCAGAAGGGTGTCTGCAGCCCACTGACCCTGCTGAATCCCGGACTAGGAGAGGAACCCCAAGAAGAGCCTCAGCCTGGGCTGAACCCACCTTGAGGGGGCTTGCTCTGCTGCTGCAGTCTGTTCAGCTGCCCTGGCCCTGGGCTTTCACTCTGGTTCCACCACAGTCACCATGAAGCTGTCCTGGCTGACCCAGGCCCTGGGAGGGCACTGACCAGGAGAAGCTCGGGCCTGCACTCCAGCAACCCCCACCAGACAAAGCCACAGTGCAGTGGTCGCAGACTGTCCTCTCTCCACGCATTCCCAGGGTCCTGGCAAAGTGGGAGGCTGTGAGAATACCCTGTGTCTGCTCCAGAAGGGGCAGCTCTGGGCAGGTTGGATACCCCCCAAGTGGACAGTGGTCACTTTCCTTGCCCTCTCTCTAGTGCTCTCCTCCATCTGCAGCATAAACATAGCTGTAGAAAGCAGGGGCCCAAGCAGGATGCAGATAAAACTCGTGATGTCCTTGACCCTTCCCTGCCCTGTCTCATGGTCTACTGGACCTGAGGACCCAGAGCACAGTCCTGGGCCTAGGTCTTAGGACTTGAGGTGTACTAAGGTTGAGATCAGAAGCAAGGAGCAAGATTCGGGGCAACTCTTCCTACTCTTTCCAGCAGCGTGACCCTCACCGGGCACTTTGGACAGTGTCCCTCTCGCTGCTGTCACTGTGGGCGTGTCCCTCAGTGAGCATGCTCCGAGGTCATTTGGGAAAGAGGCTTTTTCCTGGAGCTCCCCAGGTTTATCTCAAAGGAGGATGAGACACGTTGGGCCAGAGTCTGCATCAAAGCGTTTGTGCCTTCAAGCCATGGGGTCTCTGCAGGAAAGAGACGTGGCAGGCAGACACCTGGGGACTGTCCTGGACCAGCTTGCTCTTCCCCTCCCCCAGCCACTCCCCTCACTTCCTCCCCCTCCCTTGGGACTCAGGTGCAGAGAGCAAATCTCTGAATCCATGGAAACCAAGGAGGCAGAAAACCAGGAAAGAGGGGGTTCTGAACGCTCTCTTGCAGATCCCAGGGAGGGGAGGGAGGATATTCCCTGACAGAATAAAAGCCTGAACACCATTTTCACTCTCACCGGAGCCAACGCCACCAGAACACTGGCTCCTGTTTCTCCCTGGGAGTCTGGCTCCTGTTTCTCCCTGGGAGGGCAGTCTGGTGCTTCTTGGGGAGCTAACAGGTGCTGGTTTGGAGCAAGGGTCAGGATAGGGGCAGAGGTGGGGAGATGGGGCTTGGGAGGCTGGCAGTCCAGGTGGCGCTTGGGGTGGTGGAGGTGGGGTTGGGGGTCATGGATCTGGAGTTGGTGTTGGCTTTGGGATGGACAGCAGGGGCTCTGGGCCAGAGCCTGGGTCAATAGAGGAGGGAGGAAGAGTTTGGGTTGTGGAGCTGGGAGTGGGAGAGACAGGGAGGGCCGGGGCAGGGTGGGAGGTGGGTTTGGGGACACAGCACCAGTCCAGACAAGATGGCACCAGTTCAGGGGCCCCAGCCCTGGGTGGTTCTGACTAGGATCCCTGTAAAGAACATGTCTGTGTGGAAAATTTCTAGATTGGTCTCTTATTTCAAGCTTTGTTTGTTTGCTGTGGTGGAAATGGAACCCAGGTCCCTCATGTTGAACTGTACCCCCAGTTATTCTTTATTTTATATTTTGAGAGTCTTAATAAGTTGCTAAATTGCCCAGTCTGGGTTTGAACTTGAAAAGCTCCTGCTTCAGCCTCCCAGGTGCTGGGATTATAGGCAGGTACCATTATACCTGGCTTCTTCTATAAGGGTTTAGACATAAGTGCAGTGTAAACTAAGCACCGTAATTCTACTTCTGGCTACTAACGAGCTGAGATTTTGTCTCTGTCCCTCTCTCTCTCTCTCTCTCTGTCTTTTTCTTTTCTTTTCTTTTTTTTGAGACAGGGTCTTGCTTTGTAGTTCAGGCTGACCCTGAGCTCACTATGTAGCCCAGGCAAGCCTCGAACTCAGCAATCCTCCTGCCTCTGCCTCCCAAGTGTTGGGATTACAGGCGTGAGCCACCTCGCCTGGCACCTTAGTATGTGGTATGGATTGCTGGTAGGCGTGAGTCTCCACGCCCAGCTTTGTATGTGGTTACTGGGATTGAACTCAGGACCTTGCACTTATGAGGCGGGCACTGGAACCACTGCGCTAAATCTAGGGCCCTCTCTGTCTTTTTCTTGAGACAGGATTTCATATGTAGTTCATACTGACTTTGGATTTACCATGTGGCCCAGGCTGGCCTTGAACTCACAGTGATCCTCCTGTCTCAGCTTCCCCAAGTGCTGGGCTTGCAATTGTGAGCCACCATGCCTGGCTAAGAGTCCTCTTTCTTGATACCTTTCCTTTCCGTTGGTCTCACCCTGCTCCCATGCCTGAGTAGACAGGAGTTTGCTTATCAACAGACAGACTCATTGCTTCCAATCTCTCACTATCACAAGTAATCCTGCAGCCACAAGCAGTCTGGTTTCTGTCTCTTCCTATGCAGTCACTGCAATATTTTTGCTCTAGAAATACAAGGTTAGTTTTTCCTTTCTTTTTCCTCTTCTGTGTTTCTTTTTTCTTCCCTCCATCTTTCCTTCTCTTACATCCTCCTTTTCTTTCACTTGATAGATGTTTCCAAAGTACCCTCCACAGTAGCTATATTGCCATTTATTTCTCCACAGCCTAAAAATGTTCAGCCTCCTCAGGCTTCTATTTGGTGCCACTCTTGGGCAGAAGTGATGGGCTAATAGGGTCTTTGGGTAACAGGAGCTGAGCCCTGTAGCTACTTCAGATCCTTGGCCAGATTGGTGAGCTTTCCTTTCTGGACTCTACGGAAGGCAGCAGTGGGATTCTACATCCTTGGAAGGAAGGCTCCTGTCTAGAGAAGGGAGGGAATTAACCAGCAAGGGCAGTGAGCTCTGAACTGATGCCCACCACCCACACTTCATCCCAGGAGAGTCAGCCCACAAGACCCACACAGTAGATTCAAGGCACAAGAGTTTCTTTGGGTGACTTCTCAGAAAATGAACCCAAACTGCAGGTAGCTGGAGTGCGGATTAGAAATCCAACTGTAGCTGGTTATAATGGTACAAGTTTATAATCCTGGCACTCTGAAAGCCCAAAGCAGACAGATGCCAAGTTTGAGCCCACCCTGGGCATATGACTGACTTAATAAGGCTCTGTCTTTGTTACTTTTCTCATTACTAAGACAAAATACCTGACATCCAGAGTTAAAGGGGCGAAGATTTCTTTAGCTCACAGTTTGTAGTGGTTTCAGTCCACAATTGGCTGGCTCCAAGGCAGGGTGGCACAAGGCTGAGGGCAGTAGTTCATGGCAGCAGAAGAAAGCAAAAGTAAGCAGCGAGGGAACTTAGCATCTTTCTTCCCCTTGTATCTTTTCCAGATTATTTAGGGTGGGTAGCATTCCCTTGAGCCTAGCACTGCACTATGAATCAATTTCAGGATCATATACTGTAGATCCAGCCACCTCCGAAAAAGCCTCACCTATGACTGCATGCAACATTAGGGGGCCATCTAGACACAAGCCACAACACTGCCTCAAAATAAAAACTATAAAATGGCTAGGGATGTAACTCGATCCAAAGGTCCCAGTACTGGGGGGAAAAAAAATTCCAGGGGTCTGGGCCACATCAAAGCCCACCTAATCAGCATCCTGATGGGTGGGCTGCATGTCCCCCTACCCCAAACACACTCAGAAGGAGCCTGGAGCTTGTGAGCCTCTGCCAAAGGACTTAGGCATCCTTGGAGAGGACTTTTGGTCTTTACATAGGAAATGGCTCATGGTATGACCTTGGTGCAAAATCGAAAGCTACGACAGAGATTTAGCTCAGTGGTTCCAGCACCTGCCTAGCAAGCACAAGGTCCCTGATTTGATTCTCAGTACCACATACAACAATACCAGGTGTGGTAACTCACACCCACCAGCAATCAGTACCATGTACCACAAGGCCAGGCATGGTGGCTCACGCTTGTAATCCCAGCACTTGTGAGGCAGAGGCAGGAGGATTACTGAGTTTAATGTTTGCCTGGGCTACCTAATGAGCTCAGGCCCAGCCTGAACCACAAAGTGAGACCCTGTCTCAAAAAAAAAAAAAATTCCAAAGCTAAAACACGTTTTTCTATGCACCCAGTTCTGCAGCCTGGAGTTTAGAGAGCATCTACTGAGATTCTGTGCATTCTTCTCAGATCAGCTTCACTATGGTTTGTGTTCAGATGTCCCCCCAAAGCCTGCTGCAGCCACAGCTGGGGCTTTTTCTGGAACTGACTCACAGTGCAATGCTAGGCTGGAGGGCGCTAGGATTAAGGGTGTGAGCGATACTTACCCCAAGTAGTCTGCATAAGACTAAAGGGCCGGAAAGACCCTGTTGAGGGTCTCTCCCTTGCTCCTTTGTGGCTTTTGTTACTTTCTTGCTGCCATGAACTGACTCCTCTGCAAAGCCTGTCTGCCCTGTGCCACCCTCCTTGGAGCCAGCCGACTATGGACTGAAACCTGTATAAACTGTAAGCCAAATAAACCTTTCCTCCTTTAACTTTTTTTTCTTTTTTGAGATAGGGTCTTGCTTTGTAGTTCAGGCTGGCCCTGAGCTCACTATGTAGCCCAGCAAGCCTCAAACTCAGCAATCCTCCTGTCTCTGCCTCCCGAGTGCTGGGATTACAGGTGTGAGCCACCACGCCCGGCACTGTGGTATGTGGTATTGATTGCTGGTGGGCGTGAGTCTCCATGCCCAGCATTGTATGTGGTTACCAGGATCGAACTCAGGGACTTGCGCTTGCAAGGCAGGCGCTAGAACCAGTGAGCTAAATCTCTAGCCCTCCTCCTTTAACTTTGCATGCTGGGTATTTTGTCTTGGCAACAAAAGAAAAATAACTAAAATCTGTCCCTCCACTAAAATGATTTCCTTCTTCCTTCACATAGAGATTTTAGGTCCATCTCCCCTCAGATCCCTGTACAAAGGAGTAGCTGCTCAGCCCCAGGGGCACCTGCGCTGAGGCTCTGAGCAGGCAATGAGCCACCTGCCCCATCCTCACCTGGAGACGGAAGCCGGGAGAGGACTTGTGCTGGGGGCACAGCTGGCCCCGCAGGCAGATTCGCTGTTTGGGCTCTGAGAGGAGAGGACTCTTTGCAGGAACCCCCTCGGCTGGGGCGACCGCTCCTGACCTTACCACCGTCAATCAGTTCCAGTCCGTTTTCCCTCCAGCCCTAGATGTATAGTGTGATATTGATCTTTGAGATCTGGAAATAAAATTGTGATTTTTCCAAAGGCTGTTAGGCTTGAATTTCCATAAAGGGATGGAGAAGGAATAAGAATTGTACTGATTCACTGTGCTCATCTGATTTGGAGACCATGCTGCAATCTGGGCTGGGCACAGCACTGGCAACTCCTTGGTTATCTACCAATCTTTTTGAAAGGTGCTTGGTTATGCATGGCTAGTGCTTGGAGATGGGGTGGGTGCTCTGTTTGGACAGTCTGCACCTTAATCATAGACAGGAATTCAGCTCTAAGGCCCTTGTCATCACTGACATGGAGGAGGTGTTTAATTCTGTAATAGCAACTCTCACCTCTTGTGCTGTGCTTGGCTTTCCCCTAAGTCCCTGGTCTGTCTGATCAACGCTAACCTAGAAATGAACTCCTTGACTGGCACCTCTAAGTTACCTGTCTAGGTCAGTATAACCCCTTGCTCTGGGTACCCCTCATCAGCCTTGTTTTCCATCCCCCACTCCTATGGTGCAGGCTGAGTTCCCATGCCAGGTTTACAGGCTTGTGGTGAACCCATGGTTCCATCCACAAACTCCTTCAGATTCAACTGGTTTAAATAATACAGAGGTCCTCCAGTAATACACACACAGAGAGAGAGAGAGAGAAACTCTCTCCCCTTCCAGATGTCCCTGGGGTTACCACAGAGACTAACTGAAGCTCACTGTGCTTCAAGTCTGCAGCCCAGGAAGTTCCCCTCACGTACGATCTTTCTGCTGCACCACTGCCTGGTTCCCTGCAGCCCCTCGGATGTCTATGAGGCTGTGCTGCTGAGGAAGGATGTAGAACAGGAACAAGTAAACAGCAAGAAACTGTAGGGGCAACATGGAGAAAGCAGACAGAGTAAGGATGCCTGTGTCCAAACATCAGTAAACCAAACAGATAAAGCTCACCCTGGCCCCCAAGCCCCCCAGGCATGCACAAAACCAGGAGGACATAACCTGGGCCTGTGTCCAACTTCATTTGCATAGTGGTTTTGCTACACCCCCCCCCCACCTTTCTCCCTACCCCTTCATGTGTGCATTGATGTCTTGATAATTCAGCTAAAAATCTTTTTTTTTTTTTTTTTGAGACAGGGCCTCACTTTGTAGTTCAGGCTAGCGCTGAGCTCACTATGTAGCTCAGGCAAGCCTCGAGCTCAACAATCCTCCTGCCTCTGCCTCCCGAGTGCTGGGATTACAGGCTTGAGCCACCAAGCCCAGCATTTGTGGTATAAGGTACTGATTGCTAGTGAGTGTGGCCACCATGCCCAATATTGTTCTATGTGGTTACCGGGGATCGAACCAGGGACCTTGCACTTGCGAGGCAGGCGCCGGAACCACTGAGCCAAATCTCCAGCCCTAAAAATCTTATATGGTCAAAAATTCCCCCACTGGGTAGGTGAGCCAAGTCAGGTACCACACTGGGCCATGAGTGCCATCAATCCGCAGTTATAGATCCTTCCATAATCCTAGAACTTTAAGAGCCCCAGTACCTGCCCCTATCTGGGCCAACCCCAGCATAAGGAACATACATTTGGTTCTTTCATTTTTAAGAAATCTCACTCTTGCTAATCCTTTTGAGTGTCCCAGTCAATTCTTTGTTCAGGATACTGAGAACCTGGAGACAACTCTCCTGAGCCCCTCCGTCTAATGGCACAGCCTCAAGGCAGAGTGATCACACAGTGCTACTGCAGAATCAGGGTCCCGCAGCCTTCTGAGCATGGAGGGACTGGCTGCCGCACTCATATCTGGGGAGTGTAAAGGTCACATTTTCTCCCCAGGGCCACACAAGTGCCTCAGAGACCCTGCACCTCCCAGAGCACTGTGTGAATACATCCCAGTAGCATCTGCCCAGGGCCATCTCTAGGCAGTAGTCCAGGGTCTCTTCTTTCTGTTCTGAGTTATGTAGGCTTGTGGCAAAACAGACTCCCCATATAATGGATAAAAACAATCACTGATGTAGCTCAGAAATCTGCAACCAGCCAGCTGATCTCTGCTAGATTCCTTCATGGCCCTGCAGGCAGCTGTCAGGCTGACCAGGCTGCATAATCCAAGCCGGTTTTGCCTGTGTGTCTGCTGCTCGGTCAGCTCCTGACCAGGCAGCTCAAATTCTGGCGGGCTGGCCAGGGTGCTCCCCCATGGTGCCAGTGGCAGGACATCCAAGAGGGGCAAGAGGGTAAGCTTGGTAGGCAAATGCCTTCCAAGGTCTCTGCTTTTGCCGACCTCTCATTATCCGAAGTAAATCATGCGGCTGCAGCCAGCCAGAGTCAGGGGAGAAATAGACTCCACCTCTGGACAGGAGGGTGAGAGCATCAAGAAGGAAAGGTGCAGATGTGGCAAGAAGATGAATTTGAGGTCAGTTTTGCAATCTATGGTGTGTCCCTAACCCCTTGTAGAAAGAAGCCTTGTTGACACTCTCCAGCCTCCAAATGCATGTCTACACAGGAGCACTGTGGGCTAAAGCCCCAGGCTGGGCCAGAGGCCCTGGGTGCATTAGGAACGACCCCTCAGCAGGCTCCCCGCTCTGATTTTTGTGTCCCCGCATCCCTTCAGCATCTCTCTGCTTTGCTGGGCTGCCAGCCCACGTGACTGAGGTAGTATGGCAGGGGCTGCTGGTCCTCCTGAGGGGCTGAAGACTTGATTATCTTGGCCTGGGGTTTGACTCCCCCTGTGGGATAAGTGAGTGGCAGGGCTAGAGTGACCTCACAGGGTGTCTCACCCGCCTTCACACGCTAGAGGACAGGGTGCCGGGCCCTTCCTGCTGCCCCCAGTTCTCACATGAACTCTGAAATAGGACAGTGCCATCACCAGCCAGGGTCTGAGCCGTTGACATCCATGACCACCCCCCTCTCACCCCATAAGAGACCCTCCACCATTTCTGTTTTTTTACTAATGAGGAAATGGAGGCTCAGAGAAATTGGATAATTCCCCAAAGCCACCACAGCAAATAGTAACTCTAAGAACTGGATCTAATTTCAGGCATCCACATTCCTCACTACTGTGCCTGTGTTCTCTAAAAACGGCAGGTGTCCCAGTTAGGAAAGTGACTAGCTCCGTTTTTTTTTTTTTTTTTGTATTTGTATCATGTTAAACTGTACCCCAGGGCTTTGGTGTTCAAAGTCTCATCTGACCCTTGGAAAGCCAAAACCATCCTGTTTCCACCTCCAAACAAGGAAAGTAAGGACCAGAGTTGTCCCTCTGGCCTGACTCAAGCCCAACCTGCTGGCTTTGAAGTCCTTGTACTTCTTTCTAAACTCACAAGTTTGAACAGGGCCTTTGGTGTTTGGGGATGCTCACTCGGCCAGTGATAAAGAGACAGTCAGAGAAGAGCTTAAGAATCCCTGCCAAAAACTCCACAAAAATTTTATATCCTCCTATGTCTACTGAAAATAAAAATCGTGAAATAAGAAACTCACACATTTGGTGAAATGAAAATTGCTGTATTCTGATCTTTCAGATTATAATAGTCAAGAAAAATTTATAGATGCAAACTTTTCAAGGTTTTATTTGGAGGGAACTGGTACTCCAAACTGATCCATCACTGGATAGGGATATATATTATTTGTGTATACTGACCGGTATTTAACCACTTTTATTTTTGAAGTACTGAAGATTGAGCCCAGGGCTTTTGTGCTGAGCTACAGTCTCATCTCCTTTTTATTTTTATTTTAAAAATTATTTTTGAGACAGGATTTCACTGAATCTCCATATTGCCCAAATTGGGCTCAAACTAGGAATTTTCCTGCCTTAGCCTTCCAAACTGCTGTGATTGTAAATATGTACCACCATACCTGGCTCTGAACACTTCCTGTCTGGAGAGTCAAACTTGGTGACGTGCCACGTACCTACCTCTCCATCCTTATCCCTAAAAGAGGCCAGAAGAGACAGGATGTGGCTGTAAGACTTGGCTGGGCTCTGCAGCTGGCTGCACTGCTCACCAAGGACTGTGGCCATGCGAGCCATCAAGCGAGGATGCTGTGTCAGTCCAAGGTTAGACCTGGGAAAGAGGTGGTGGCAAGGGTCAGAGCAGCAGTACCGGCTGCCGTGTCTCCTAGGTGTGGCCTGGAGGTGCACTTGGCCACCAGCCTTCCTGACTCCTGCCTGTTTTCTGAGCTCACCCTCCTCCATCCGGGCTACATGACACCCTTCCGGTGCATCCCTCTTCTGCTAGAGATAGCCAGACCGAGAAGTTGTTCGCTAAAGAAAACCCTGATGACCTAGAAGAGAAGAAGTTGCAGCCCGGCAGCCAGATAGCAGGGGCGTTCCAGCCACTCAGAGGAGCTGTGGAGGTGTCAGAGAAGAAGCAGTCGGAGGAGATACAAAGTTTTAATGAGAAAGAGTTGACAAGGTGAGGTCAGCAGCAATTCCAGGAGAGGGAGGAGACACAGGTGACCCACGCTTGATGGTGGCACAGACAGGGCGGTGGCTTGTGGTGACACAATCTATGAGTGATTTCATACAGGACCCTTCAAATGCCACCCTGATTGGGGTCCCTGAGAGGGTCAGTTGTGAACGGCAGCAGAGATGCTGAGACTTGGAGATGGACGGACAGAGGGAATGCCTGTCCCTCCCCAGGGAGTTTCTCTCCAGGCCACAAGCTGCGGAACCAAATCCCCCTGCTCTGGGACTTGGCGCGCATACAATTGAAATTAGGAATTTCATTCATTTTTATCGAGAACTTGAAATGGGGTAATAAAGTTAGGTCAATGAATAGCCCAGTACAACGTGGGGAATGTAATAAAGGTGAGAGCAATAAAAAGTGGAGCTGCCAGCCACCCTGCGCTGGCGAGGCTCTTGAGAAGTAAAAGTAATTATCACCTGTGCAACCTGGCCAGCCTACTCCGTGTGTAAGGAAGAAAACAATTTCTGAACTTTATTTCTTATATTGAATGTCGATAATTGGATGTATTTATAAGTCTCGCTGGAAGAAAACAGCTTGTGATTTCAGGATGAGAAAACAGTCTTCCTAACAGTAAAAAACAGTATATTCCCCGTTTTCACACACACAAAAAGAGCTTGTTTCCTCTGACGTTTCTGAGGTGCTGCTGGAATGATTTACCTTTGCGAAGCCACTGTTCCATTTCTCATCTTGAATTGCCTCGTAGACCCTGGCAGAGCACACAGCAGGGACCACTTCGTCTGAGGTGGTGATGGGGGCTTCCTAGGGAAAGCCCCTCAACTGCTGCCTGTTTTTCGGCAGGAAGATAGACGTCCAAGTGGGCTGGGCCAGGGGAGGGAGGAAAGGAGGACTAGCGCATAATGTGGGGCTCCTCTGGGACCTGGTGATGACAGCCAGAGTGTGGCTGAGGAGGACAGAGCCGACCCTGTTGGCCTGGGGACTTGGAGAGCTGTGGCTGCCACAGGTGCTGACACTGCCAAGGCCAAAGGCCGGATCTGCCGCCACGATGATGCCTGTCAGCGCAGGAAGAGGTTGGGTTGGAATATGTACCCCTTGCTCCCAGCCGCCTACACGTACCCCTGTTCTTCTTTTCATTCTGTCTGGCACTGGTTTTCTCAGTCTAGTTTTTAATTCTCAGTGAAAGCAAATAACCACAAAAATTCAAGTGCCATCTTTTTTTTTCTTCTTGTTTTTCACTTCTGGTGCTAGGAATTGAACCCAGGACTCACGCATGTTAAGCACATGCTCTACCAGTGAGCTGCACCCTGAGCCCTGGTATGGAGCCTCTTGCTGGCTCTTTCTACTTTCCTCTCCAAGTCTACTGAGCTCCAGTCCCAGAGATGGGCTTGGGTCCGGCAGCTTTTCTGCTCTGAACCTCAGTCACTCTCCACCAATGAAACAGCATGAAGCCTGCTCTTTCACCCTGTCCTCCATGGTGGGCTCCTTGGAGACAATGTGGAGGCCTCTTCTTTTTTGCTGCCCCATAAGCTGAAGATCCTGAGGGCAGCGGCTGGGTCCTGAGCTCCCATGACATGCTCCACCATAGTGTGGCACCATGGGCCATGGTTCTACAGCTGAGGGCAGAGACAGCATCCAGGCCACATCTAGTGTGTTTCCACAGAATTCCCAGCAGACCAGTATCTTCAATAAATAGCAAAAGGGCCAAGTCCTGGCTGCTTCACAGAACACCCTGAACAGCCCAAGGGTGGCTCAGGAGTCCAAGTTTAGCCACCCGCCGTCTCCAGACAGCTGGACCTCAGGGAGTGTTGGCTACAAGGAGAGGTGTCGGCAGCAGCCGACTTAGTGTCACAGGGGCACAGGGTGAAGCGATGATGCACCAGAGCACAGGCACCTCCAGCAACGCCTCAGCCATTGGGAGGGCAGACGTCTCCTGAAGGGCCTGTGACCTCAGAGGCGACATGATGCTTCGCGGTGTGAGGCATGAGCCTGCCGCCTGGTGCGCTCCCTCGGGTGATTTACACACTTCCACTCAGACTCTCTAAAATCAATCTTTCCCCAATTGCCTCCTGGCTCCCAGCAGCATCCTGGGTCTGCCCTGCATGAGTAACTATGCAGTCTTCTCCTGCGGCCCTGAGTGGTTTCTCCCAGGGCCCCTGCGGGTTGCTGGAGAGAGGGAGGGGCAGTCCCCCCTGTGAGGGGCAGTGAGGGGAGGGCCTGGGCTGGGGGCTGGAACCTCTGGTGGGGAGGGGAGAGCGTGAAGTCCTACCTGAGCCTCTGATGAGGAGTGGCCTACAGGAGCCTCAGTAGTGGAAGGGAGGCTTGGGGTGAGGGGGCCCAGGCGGATGGAGCTGCTGGAGGGAGGGCCTTGGCCCAGGTACCCATTGTCCAGATGGGCCTACACATGCAGGAGGACCTCCTTATTCCTACCCACAGACAAGCGTGCTCCATTCAGTGGGTGGATGTTCTGCCCCTATTATTGTATAAATATTTTGGGTAATTACTTCTTTTTCATATTAATAAACACTCAGAACTGGCAGTTGCTTAATTTCGACACATTTTATACCAAAAGAAGTGGTGCTAGGGAAGGCTGTGATTATCTGGAGGCAGGCTTCGTTCTGTAAAGTGGCATTAATAGCTTTCTGTGCACCCTTCATTCTTTTTTTTTAAAGTACCCTCATTAGGGAGTTGAGTCTGCTTGGCTGAAAGTGGAACTATTAATAATGGGGAGGTCTCAAGTCTCAAGGACACATAGGCCTATGTAAGATCTGGCTTGTTAGTTGGCTCTCTGGGCCTCAGTTTCTTCATCTATAAAATGGAATTAAGGATAGTTCTTACTTTTCAGGGCTTTTGTGAGATTTCTATAAGCTAACATTTGCAAAGCAGTTGGCCAGTATCTGTAAATGCTCTAACCTGTTGGCAGAAGGGAGGGAGGGCAGAATTTATTTTCTCCTCCCCCCCCCCATAGGGCCCTGAACCAAAACCAGAGCCTACTCAGGTGGAGAAGCAAGGTCTCCTGAACTCCCCAGACCTCCTCTCTGACCTGCCTTCCTCCAGGTTCTCCATTCAGCAACTGAGGGAGCTTGGAAAAGAACTTACCAGACCCCATTCCAGACAACTTTGGCCCTTGCTTACCTGTGGGGCAGCACCTCTCTCCCTACACTCGTCTCCTGGACGCTGAAGGTTTCAGTGGGTTCCTCTAATAGCCCAGCTTTTGCTCAAGTCCTTCCTGTCTCTGGGTCAGTCTCACCCCTCACTTCTCCGATGGTTTCTTTATTCCGATGTTCTCTGCCCGCGGGTGGGCTGGGACCCCAGTTTGGGAGGTGGCCCAGAATCAAGGTGTCCACTGTCTCTGGACTCTCCCAACCACCTCGAAAAGGCGTGGGACGCGGCTTCCACTTCGCCTCGCCCCTGGCCTGCAGCTAGGGGCTTTCCAGCAAGGTTCATCTCAACCCTCCAAACTCTGCTTCGGCGGGTCGCGGCAAGCAGGCAGCTGGAAGGGGCGGGACAAATGAGCCAAGCCCCGCCCCGCCCCCGCCCACCGGCCCCGCCCCCTGCAGTGGGATGGAGCCGGACTTCAGCCGACGCGACACTTCACGTGACGCTCTTGCCGGGTGAACATGGCGTCCTCCGCGCGGTGAGTGCCGCTCTTTTCGCTCGCTCTTTCCTGCCTGGGCGAGAAGGGACCCCGGTGTTCTGGCCTGGACGGTGGGTCTGAGACCCCCGCGCCTGAGGCGGCGGCCAGTGCGCTGCCTCCAGAGCGCTAAGCGGCGGGGTCCGCGCGCCAGGGCAGGGCCAGCGCTGCGCTCAAGCTTCCCCTCCACCCACTGGCCTTCGGAGTCTCCTGGGCGCCCAGGTGTCATCCGCCAGCTTGGGGCGGCCCCAGTCAGTGTGCGGCTGAGGCAAGAGCCTAGGTGGGCGAGCGAGTTCACTGCCACGCCCCGCCAGTGGCCACCTCGGGGCGCCGAGACCCCCAGGCATTTCCCAGGAAGGGGCAGTGTCTGTGACAGCCGTGGAATCTCTCCCAGAGGGACACTTCCCCACTTCCTTCAGGACCCAAACGTCAGCTTCTCAGAGAAGCCTTCTCTACCTCCCTATCATACTTTCTGTAGCCCTTACTACTTGGTAGAGCGTAGAGTACATTTATTTGTTACTTCTTGCCTTCTCCCCCATTTAGGCCTTATTAGTTGGTGCTTTACACACAGTAGGTGCTTCAAGGAAAGAAGGGTAGATGTTCCTTGTGGGAGGGACTATGGACTGTTGGGATCATCTGAGGGTTGAGAATATCCCAGATGAGCAGAGCAAAGGTTAGGAGATAAAGACTGAGAATTCAGACTATCCGTAGATAGAGTGAGGCACATCCCAGGCTTATAGGTGTGTCCAGGTGGTTGCTCAGGTTAATTTTGAAGGGCTGGAAGAATTTGAATCTGCCTGGGTCTGCTGGGAAAGAGTTTTCTGCCTGGGACCAAGTGTAGTGGGAAGGAGTATCACCTTGGTCTGCAGGGAACCAGGAAAAGTAGAAACAGGAGAGGGTAGCACCCTGGCTATCAGGCTGGGAACTGTAGTCCAAATGGAAAAACTGGTAGTCTGAATGCATCTTTTTGAGCACTATGGCACAATACAGCAAAGGATGTTATCAGCTGGTCCCCAAGGGTGGGAGAACTCCAAAGGTACAAATCAAACATTTGTTGGACCCCTCCAGGAAGAGCATTGGGCCTACCCATAGATGTTCACAGTCTACAGGGGCAGATGGACACATGAGCCTGTTATCTAGCTGTCTGTCTGCCTCTGGTCTTGGTGTGTGTGGGAGGATGGGTTCTGAGGTCAGGGCAAAGTGTGGAAAGGCTTTACTCCTTGGTGGTCTTTGTGTTAGACCTTAAGCAAGGAGACACATCTCAGGCAGAGTTCCAGTTGGGTGGTGATGATCCCAGGGTCAGAGCTATGACCCACCCTGTGGCCCTGTCTTAAGGAGCAGAGAAAGAAATAGGTCTGGGCTTGCTATCTGGTATGTGTCTGTTACCTTTCTATCTGAACTGGCCAGGTGGTCACAGGAATTTCAGGGACTACTTGGTTGAGAGCTCCAGACTAGCCTAAGGCCTGCTCTCCCTGAAGGGACAAACCAAACTGGTGATTTGGAACTGGGTGGAGGACTCTTGTAGCAGAGCTGGTTCTCTGGCTCATTGGCACACAGGATGGGTGAGGGAAATGAAACAATAAGATGAAGGTTTTGGAAAGCTGCCATATTGGAAAGGAGACAGGTGTGGTCTGCCTCCAGAGCTGTCTCAGGGTTCCTTGGGAAACCCCATCCCAGGCTGGTACAGGGCTTCCCAGGCTGGTATAGAGACTTAGAGCCTGAACCTAAGCCAGAGCCTCGTGGCTTCCTTGGGGGGGGGAGGTTTGAGTGCATCCCTAGCAAAGTTTGGCTTCCAGCAGCAGCTCTTACAGGGAAGACTAGTGTGTTATGCATAATAAACCATCTAGTCCTGGCCATGGGCTCCCAGGGAGTTGGATTAGTTGCCTACAGGACCCTGCCAGAGGATGGGACAGGGAAGGCTCTGTGATTGGAACTTGGTGAAGTGGTACCACACAAATGAAAGAATCACTTGCTCTAAGTCCAACATCCTGTCCTGCTTTCCTGGGTAATCCTCAGTGACTAAGGAAATGAGATGTGGGCTAGAAGGGGGACAGGGTCTAAGAAGGATTAGGAAGAGCAGCACTAATTTTTTTACCTGAGTGATGCCCAGGGACCTGATGCCCACCTAACAAGAAGCAACAGATGAGCTGCCCTGGGCCTGTTAGGCTGTAGGCCAGGCCAGAGTCAGGATTCTTCTGGAGAGATTGTCTGGAGGAGTCAGGTTCTTGGGCAAAAGTCCGTCCCTCCCTGATTTGAACCTTGTGCTCTTGAGCAAAGGTCTTATACTGATCTTTGGGGATAAGTGTAGTGGTTGTTCTTCCCCAGGTCTAATCCTGTCTCTATCCAACCCTCTCTTGGGCCCAGTGTGTTCTGGCTCCTCGATCCTCCTCGGGAGAGAGGGAGGTGGACCACCTGCTTACAGATTCTCTCTAGCCAAGGTGACCTGGTGGCCTTGGATAGTGAGGTAGTCCTTGGGCTGCCCAAGCATCTACTCGATGCCTGTCCCTGTGCTGTAGGCAAAAAGCAGGCTAGTTTTTGGCTGACCTTTATTACTGGGTGCCTAGCAGGGTGTTTCTGTCCACAGGTTGCTTCACATTCTAGCTCAGAGATCTTGTTCTCATCCATGCTGTGGATCCCATGGGCATCAATAAAACCTTTGCAGTTGTCTTGGTACGTTTTGTGCTGCTGCAACAAAATATCTGAGACTGGGGACTTCATAAAGAAAACAGGTTTATTTTGGCTCAGTTTTAGAAGATTGATCAGCTGACTATATTTATTGAGGGCCTCCTGATGCTTTCTTTATAATGTGATGAATGGCATCACACTGGGACCAAGCCTTCAACATGTGAACTATGGGAACAAATCACATCCAAAGCATGGTAGCACACTTCTTGGCTTATCATTATCATTATTGTTATTTTTGGTGTTCCAGATCGAACCCAGGCCTTTGCACTAAGCTACATCTCCAGCCCCTTTTCTAATTTTCTTTTCCCTAGAGGATTTTACCAAGTTGCTAAGTTGCCCAGGCTGGGTTCTAACTTGTGATCCTCTTGCCTGAGCCTCCCATAGTGTTGGATTATAGGCTGGCTGGTATAATGCTTTTAAATACATGAACTAAATAACAAAAGATTATAAGGGAAATCATTTATATGTAAATCAGTTATCAAAATATTAAACATGATACGGTGGTATGTGTTTCTTTATTGATACTTTAAATAATAAAAGCCAGCAGAAAGTTTAATAACCTCCTTAATTTTGAAGTAGTGATGAAGAAAGGTGATAGCTTGATGTACAGTAACAGCAGTACTGTGAATTGCAAGTACCTCTGATTTTTGTAAGTGATAGACTCACAATGCTGAGTTGCATACCTTAATAATTGAAAAAATATAAATTTGTATTAGAAATTGAAGAAAGTAAAGATGCATTTTCTCATCGGAATAGATGAAATTTCTAAACTCTGTGCAAGAATATCAGAGGTCTGTGGGTCTTAGGTCAGAACCCTGTGGTGGCGTCACACCATCCCTGGGGGTGGACACCATGTGAAGTTACTAGACTCTTCGGTCTTGACCCTTGGTGAGTGGTCATGGAGGGCTGGCCCCTGTTTTTCTTTGAGGCCCTGGAGCTGTTGACCCACCAGCCTCTGTTACTCCCTCTGGGCTTGCCTGTGCTCTTAGGTGCTTAAAATAAAGTGTGCCTTGTTTGCCCTGGGATTCAGAGATGGCATGACAGATACCTTTTAAATTCTGTGAGCCAATTAGCAAAAACTGCAGCAGAAACAAGTTGCAGATACTGTATTTCATTGGTGCTAGTTTTGCAGGTAGAGATCACCTGTCTTGATTCTGGATCTGACTCGTTTTGGGGGGGGGTTGGCTTATGCCATGAGCAATCAAAGACCACATCTCTATAACCCTTGATTTGGGGTATCCTGTAATAAATGAATGGCTGCAGAACACTTTTACCCAGTGAGTTGCCTTGCTCAGGGCCAGCGTCCAGGACAGGGTGGTTTGTGTTCTGTCTGAGTCCAGTGTCCAAGGACCTCCTCAGACACCCCAATCCACAGGCATTCATGTCCCCTATATGTAATGGCCAGCAGGCTCCAGTGTGGATGCCCTAAGTGATTTAGGCCTCTTGGGAGGCTCTGGACAGGAGGAGGGCTAGCCCTTTGCGAGCCTTCCAGGTGTGCAGCTACAAACCAGGTAGATGCAGCACTTGCTGTACTTAAGGGAGGAGAGTAGGGGAGACAAGGGGACCCAGATTGGGCATTTTAGCCAGTGCTGCTATTGGGCATTTTAGCTAGGGACGATGTGACACCACCACAGGGTTCTGACCTGAGACCCACAGACCTCTGATATTCTTGCATAGAATTTAGAAACTTCATCTATTCAGATGCAAAAACGCATCTTTACTTTTTCAACTTCGACTACAAATTTATATTTTTCCAATTATTAAGGTAAGCAACTCAGCAATGCATGTGAGTCTATCACTTATAAAAATCAGAGGTACTTGCAGTTCACAGCACTGCTGTTACAGTATGTCAAGCTATCACTTTTCTTCATCACTACTTCAAAATTAAGGAGGTTATTAAACCTTAGTCTTGGACCCCAGTGTCATTGCCCCTATGCTGACCGGGAGTCCACAAAGACAAGTTTCTCCTGCCCTCCCCCGCCCATCGGCTTCACAACATAAAGGGAAAAGCTTAGGGAGTTCTTGGAGGACACCTGGGCACGGCTGCTGGCAGTTGCACTTTCAGTTCCTGCCCTCAGGGCCAGGCCCGGGGGCAGTTGTGTTTACCCTTGTCACCAAGTTCTTGCTGCCCTATCAGCCTGTGGTGAGCATGGCAGACAAGCAACTCTGGTGGCTTGGGCCCACCCAACAATCTGTTCATCCTCCTGGGAAGAGGAAGGGCACGTGTCTGGGAGGGGAAGTGAGACTGTAACACCATGTGGGGGTTTTCTGATTCCTCCCCACTTCCTGGCCAGCAGGGGCCAGGAGCTCCACTTCCTATCCCTGGAGCTGATGCGGCACCTTCTGATCTGCACAGCTGGGAGTGTGGCCCGTGTGTTGATTGTGACAGTTGTGTACTCAGCAGATAGTTACTGAGGGCTTGCTGTGTGTCAGACAAGATGCCAGGCCCAGGATGCAACAGTGACCAAGTCAGGTCCAGCTGAGCGGGCAGAGACCACAGCACCAATAAGAACAGCTAGATTTAGGTTAGAAGTGAACATATTGCCTCACTAGGGAGCAGGTCTGAATCCAGTTCACTCAGGGTGACAGAAGACAGTTTAATGGAGGGATGGTTCACAGAACTGGGGACAGGTTATGGGAACCTGGGGGAAAAGGAAGAAAGGAAAGATCCCAGGGTGCTACTGTTCCTCAAGATACCCTGGCTGGAGCTGGGGACCAGTCTAAAATGACTGCACAAAGGCAGGAAGAGAGAATTGCAGGTTCAAAGAGAAAGCCAGGGAAGACCACCCTTAGAAGGTTGCTGGAGGGCAGGATGTGGGGGGCCAAGATGTGCTTGTGTGTCACTGCTGTGAGGGCCAGGCCCTTTGAGGGTCCCACATGAGGCGCCTCGCAGCCTCTTCATGGCGTGGAGCTGCGAGGGAAGGTGTCACTGCAGTCCCCAGGCACAGCCCTCTTTGCACCAGCTCTAGGATCTTCCTGCCTTCCTTGGAGTCCATGCTCTGTCCCTTGGCCAGGCCCTGCCTTCCAGCTGGCTTCCAAAAGACTCCTCCTCCTTCCTCCCTTGGGTCAGTCCTCCAACAGGTATCTAAACCTACTTTTTCCTTATCTTCATGGAACTTAAATTTTGCCTGAAGAAACAGCAAGCAAATAAGCTAAATAGTGGTGTGTGCTCTAGAGAGAAATGAGGGAAACAGGGGGCTAAGGTTTGGGTGAGTACCACAAAAAGCTGCTCTGGGAGGAAGGAGGCACTTCTGCAGTGGTGTGTGTAAAGTATGAGCCAAAGGAGCCGTGGTGGGCACCTTCAAGAACATTCCCTTAGGCAAGAGCAGCAAAGGCCAAAGCTCTCTTGTTGTCTGGGAAGATGCAGGATGGCTGTGCTGCTGCTATGGAGGAAACCAAGGAACACAAGGAGGGGCTGTTCCCTCATCCTGTGGGATGGGGGGGGGGGTAAGTACGTGAGGAAGCCAGAGGGCAGGGAGCCAAGACCCAGAGAGAGCGCTTCAGAATTTCTTGAAATTGTCCTGGTGGGAGGGGACAATGGGCTGTTCTGGGGAAAGGAGTCAGATTGGGGTGGGGGTGGGGAGTGCAGATGGCAAGGCTGATGGCTTTGGCAGAGAGACAGACAGACAGACAGACAGATGACCAGCAATGAACACATAACACACAGATGGCTTGAACAGCTATCACAGTAGAGGTACCTTGCCTTTCTAGTGGCACAAGAAAATAGGCTTAGGTCTGTGCTGCTCCCGCTGAGTCTGAGGTTCCTTGGGGTCTGAGAGGTGGTGCCAGAGAACCAGAGAATCTGAATCTGAGGGGGTTGGCATCAGTCGAGGCACTGGTGGGGCTCAGCTATGCTGAAGGAGGAGAAGGAAGGTCTCAGGACTCAGCCGTGGGGCTCTAGCAGGGGCAGTTCCCAGAGGGAGGGAGATCAGGGATGGAGGAGCTGGCAGACAGAGGCTGAGTGAGGACCAGGGCCCACAACAGACTCAGCAGCATGGGGTCACTGTGGGGGAGCTGGACATGGAGAGGACGGATAGGGTGGACAGCACGGACTGTCAGGCTAGGGACTTGAGGCTCTTGTGTGTCCTGTTGCTGAGAATGCCCCTGGAGAGAGGGCAGTTCTTTCTAGACTCATGTCCAGCAGGATAGGGGTGGGACAGGCCACGTACAGGTGAAGAAGCCTCAGGTGTCCAGGTGGGACCTTGGGGAGTGTGTGCTGGAGCTGTGTCTCCTTAGGGACCAGGGAAGCCTGAGGGTGTGAGGAGCTCACAGAGGGACATCTCCCAGCTGTGCCAGACAGGGCCCCACACAGCCACAGGTGAGGCTGACCATGCACCTTGTGACCCTGTGGCTGCTGTGCACAGGGCCATCTTGCCTTCATTCTGGCTTAGTTACTCAGCTCAGTGTGGTGTGTGTGTGTGTGTGTGTGTGTGTGTGTGTGTGTGTGTGTGTGTGTTGGGGAGGGCTGGAGACAACCCAGGCTGTGAAGTCAGTGACTTGGAGGGCAGGGGACAGAATGCAGGGTACAGAGTGGGGAGGCAGTGTTGTCTGGGTCAGCTCTTGTGCTTCTGGTCAGCCCCTCGTCTTGGGAAGCTCTCTGCAGATGGTGAGCTCATGGAGGAGACAGCCGAGAGGCATCTCTAACCGCTTCGGCTTTTCCCACGGGCTTTCCCTGTCCTTGCACTGAGCAGATCCAGGGTCCCTCATTCTAATGGTAGGCCAAGTACTCAGGGACACAGTAGGGCGGGACGTGGGTGACACCCCCTGTGGCTGTCCCGCAGCCCGGAGAGGGGCTGTCTCTGGGTCACAAGCAGGGAAAGCTCTGGCCAGCTTGCCCAGGGTAGATGGGAGCCTCCCAGGGGCCCTGATGAAGGGTAGTGGATACTCTTGGAGGTACTAACAGGTCTGTGTGGTGACACATACTCTTGTCTTTGCAGCCCTTCCTTTTCTCTGGGGAATGAGACCTTGAAGGTGCCGCTGGCCCTCTTCGCCCTGAATAGGCACCGCCTGTGTGAGCGTCTGCAGAAGAACCCGGCTGTGCAGGCTGGTTCGGTGGTGGTACTGCAGGGTGGTGAGGAGACGCAGCGCTACTGCACTGACACCTCAGTCATCTTCCGCCAGGTGAGCTGCACCTGGCCGCCCGCGAGCCTGTCTGCCTGCACCAGGCGAGAGGTGTTGGGCAGTGGGTCTCTCACAGGGATCCTGGAGAGGCCCCATGGATGCAGTGGGGGGTGGTCAGTGAGCTCTCAGCAGCAGCCAGGGGCCGAGCTGTCACCAGCCAAGCTCAGCTCTTAGGCCAGGGCATGGAAAGACAATGCTCTGGGGGGCAGCAGGCCAGGCTTCATGGGGAGGCAGCTTGCAGCGTGGGCCCCAAAGGCCAGGTTCAGTTCAGGCAGTTGGGAGGGTGGTGTGCACAGGAGTGGTGCAGCAGTGGCCAAAGAACGGCAGAGGGTTGAGGTACAGATGGGGAAACTGAGTCCCCAGGCCAGAGTCTGTCTGTAGTCAGGAGGACTGGGAGGAGGCAGGTGACTGGGTTGACTATTTGAGCAGGAGTCAGTGGCCCAGGCCTCCTCCATCCTGGCTTGCCCAGTGCTGACCCTTGGACATTTTCCAATAACCATCCTTGGACCATTTTCCTTCCGTGGGAAGTGAGTGGTCCAGGGGCTCCTTGAGATCCTAGAATTAGGTCGGGTGTAGGAGCCTTGGCTGAGAATCAGTGGCAACGCTCAGTCCCTAGAAACAAGGACACTTGCCCAGGACACCAGGGAAGCCCGGAGCCGGGCACTCTCCTGTTAATCCTAGCATTTCATTTACTTTACAGATGAGGAAACTGCGGTCCAAGAGGGAAACAGCCTTCTAAGAGGTGGAGCTGGGATTAGAGCCCCATTTTCTGGCTCCATGTCCAGTGCTTTTACTTCCTATTGCTGTGTCCAGAGCTGCAGCCTGACCTCAGCGCAAACTTTGGAACCTCCCTGGGGGCAGGTGGAGTCTAGGGACGTGGCTGTTTAGTGGCTGCGTCAGGGGTGGGACGGGGGAGTGGGAAGGAGAATGTAGAGTGAAGAGGAGGTGGCGAGACCTGTCCCTCCAGATGGATCCTGCCCGCCACAGTGGGGCTCAGAGAGGCTGAGATCTGCTGCCCAGAGCATTGCAAAGGGTAAAGTATGGAGAGCGCCTGCCTTTCAGGCTCCTTCGCTGTGCCCCAGTGTTCTTGTAGCTTTGAGTCTGCATCCCTGGCTGCCAGTGGTATCAAAGCCTCAAGTTTTCTTCAAGTTCTTCTTGATACTTGAGGTTTATGTATTCTTTTTTTAAAAAATTGTTTTTATTTTATTTTAAGGTAATACAGGTAGATATTGGAAAATATAAAAACAATTCTATGAAAAAATAATTTTCATAACAAAAGTAATTAGAGAAGAACAATGGTAAATATACTATGTTCGTGCTTTTCAAAGAATATCTTTTCAATTGCTAATCTATCTCTCATCTCATTTCCTAGTACTACCTTTTTTGCATAAAATATTTTAATTATTAACAAAGTATCTCACACTCAGTATAATTTCTTCCTATTTCATAATATTTAGTATACATTTTGGTCTGTTTTTACACTTTCAGTTTTTCACACCAGAGAGACAATGTAATATTTACACAGACTGTTCAATTTATTTCACTTAGCAATATAGTTTCAAGGTGTATACATCTACCTAGCAATGTCTTAAGTTTATCCTTCTTATTAGAAATCAATTACCTAACTGGGCTTGGTGCTGCAAGCCTGTTGTAATCCCAGTGCTCGAAGAGGCTGCATGCAGCAGGAGGAGCACTGTTTAAGCAACTTAATGAGACCCTATTTCAAAATAAAAGAATGGTTGTGAATGTAGCTCCATTCAAAGGCCCCGGACTGGTGCCCGATTTGGTTCAGTCCTCAGTAGTGCACACAACAGAAGCAACCAATTCCCTCAGTGCAGCTGCAGACCCCTTCCGATGCCTGCCAGGTTGCCCACAGCAGAGCTCCTCCACTTCATACCGGGTGACGTGTTTAGCTCAGTGACACTCTCAGCTGCCCTGGGGGTCGAAGGGGAAGTAAAAAGCCCTGAATGGTGTCATGCATTTCAGTGTAGAAATCAAGCTGGAGCTGTGGTGCTTTGGGATGCTGCCCAAGGGAGTCCAGCTCTGGCCCTAGGAGATGTGACTGTGGGAGGGCTGGGCACACAGTGAACCTCCATTATCAGAGAGGCCTGGAGGCAGGCTCACAGGAGCCACCAGGTCACCCCTGCCAAACTGACAGGACGAGATGGCTGCCCATCGCTGGAACTGAGAGCCGAGTGCAAGGACAGAAGTGTGTGTGGGACTGAGGAAAGAGGGCCCAAGCCCTTCTCTGGAAAGGAAGCACCCAGATTGCTGCTCTCCTCCCCACTCGAACCTCATGTCTCTGCTCACTGGTGATGAATCTCCTTGCTCCCCAACAGGAGTCCTTCTTCCACTGGGCATTCGGTGTCCTTGAGTCGGGCTGCTATGGCACCATTGATGTCGACACCGGCAAGTCGACCCTGTTTGTGCCCAGGCTTCCTGACAGCTATGCTACCTGGATGGGAAAGTAAGGAGTGGTGCCTTTATTGTTACTGCGGCAGCTGAGCCCTGGCCAGCTGGGATGGTGGGATGGGGCAGTCATGCAGGGCCTGGCCTGGGGGTGCTGGAGGCACAGAGCAGATGGGAGGGTTGGTGGTCAGGCCCTTGCCAGCATGTCAGCTGGGGAGGAGCACAGACTGGAGGCAGTTTGCTGATCTTGACATTGAAGTTTCCCCTTCAGTTAAAATGCCTGGGTGCAGGGACTGATCACTTCCTCTTGGCCTCGGGTGGATGGAGCAGGCCCACGTGTGCCCTCGTGGTAGATTTGGCTGCCGTGAGGGAGGGCACTCTGGGGTCTGTTTTGGAGCTCTGCCATTTGTGTGCAGGGCATTACGTCGTGCCTGTTTCTGGCACAGATGAGCCTCTTGTGCTGGTGGGGAGAGGGGGTGGAAGCGGGGGACTGCGCCCTGGTGTGAGTCCAGAGGCCAGGCTGCTCCCTTCCTTGTGTCCCATCTTTCATCCCCCAGCCTGGGCCCTTCTGGGAGCCAGGGGCCCTTCCTGCCAGCTCACAGGCTCGGAGGCAGCAGCTGTACTTAACCGGCCACGTTTGGTTTGAGGTGATCAGAGGATCCTGCTAAATGCTCCCCCCACTTCCAGCCTGTCATTTCTGCCCGGAGAGTGATTATTCCGAGCTAATGTGTAAATTGCAGCCTTTGCTGCCTGCAGCCCCAGAAGACTCATTACTAGGTGGGCTGGTGAGTCGGTAGCTGGTTTGAATGACAAGACACCTGGCTGCTGCAGGGACTCTGGCCTCTTTGCAGAGGTCCAGAGCCCGTAACGCTTGCCTGGACTTCTTTTGCTTCCTGCCAACAAGCCTTCCCATTCTTTCTCTCAAGTCCCTTCAGCGCAAGGCCACTACATCCTTTTTTATGTCTTGGCCTGTTCTTGAGGCTCTTCTGCTGTCTCAGGGTGTGGGGTTTAGGCCCACAAGTAAGCGTCAGTACTGCACTGGGGCCACTTGGCAGAATCCTGGCCTGGCCCTGGGCCTTCAGCGTTGCTGGGAAGACTTGGTTTTAGGCAGAATAGGCAGTGGAGGAGAAGTGGGCTCTGTTTCTCCTGAGGGATGTTTCCCAGGCCTGGCCCTCGGGAGAGGATGTGCCCCTCTAGCTGGTCTTTGGAGTGAATAGCTGGGCTGCCACAGAGAAGCCCCTCCTGATACTGTATCCTCCTCCTTTATTGTCCACCTTTGTTCCATTTGTCACTACCACATTATAGAGAGGAATCCGTCTCTCAGGATGGCGGTGTGATCAGACCGGGCCCTGGCCTCGCTGGAGTTGCCTTTGGAAGCCGAGTTTGCCAGTGGTTGAACATTCCCCCCATGGGGAGGTCACAAGGCTCATGAGTAGCCTCGTCACTGTATAGGTGACACAACAGAGACACTGCTGGTGAGGCACCACCGGGGCTGTCATTTCAGTTGTGGTCAGTGTGGAATGGTGACATTTTTGTCACTGACCTGAGGAGGCGATGATGCCAGGGGATAGATCACGAAGTTCAGGAATGGCCACAGCAATGATTCTGGACAGTGGCTGTCAAAAGGCAAAATCTACTCTCCTTCCTGCCTGACCATGGTCAGGATGTCAGTCTGCAGCAGTGTGACTTCTGAGGCTAGATCATAAGGTGTACCCTGGCTTCTACCTGGCTCCTGTGGAGGGGATTGGTCTTGGAACCAGCTGCTCCTCCATGAGGAAGCCCGGATGGGCAGCCAGCACCAGTCTCAAGCGCTAGTGAGCTTCCCAAGAGTCCAAGCCAGGTCTCCAGGTCTTTTGGCTCAGGTCCTACATGTCACGCAACAGAGCTTAGCTGTACTGTCTGGACTCTTGAGAGTCCCTGACCGTGAGAGATGGTTTTCCCTCCACTAAGAGTCCAGGTAGCCTAAGTAACTGGTACAAACTTGATGAAGAATTCAGATTTGGTCTCTGTAAGAGGGTTTTCTCAAAGTCCTTTCTCCATCCCAATGAGATCACATGAGCTGAGCTGTGGCTTTGGCCCTTCCTGCGAGTACCATGTCTTGGGGGTACTGTAATTGGAGCCCTTAGCTCCATGGCTTTGGCTAAAGATGCCACCTATAGCTTTGCCCCTGCCACACTCTGAGTTCCCTTGTGTCTCACCTTCTAGCTCAGAGCTTGCTGAGGTGTCTCAGCGCTCAGAGAGCTAGTTCAGCTATCCTAGCAGATGTCTCCTGCTGTGAGCTGTGCTGACAGCACAGCCTCAGGGAGGGTTTGATCAGGGTATCTGTAGCACCCGCCCCCCTGCAGTTCCTATCTGGAGGCATAGAGGGGTTCTGAGTTCATCCTCTCTTCTGTTTTCTTTCATGAAGAGTTGGCCCTGGCAAGAAATCAGAGTGCCTGTCTGTGGGTTGAGAGTGGACATCCCACAGGGCTGTAGGAGGAGGCTGCCTCACAACTCCACAGTGCAGTGGCTGAACCCGAGCAAATCTCTTCCCACACCCACCATCTGGGGAGCCGAGTGGCACTTGACTTGAGGGTTGAAATTCTAGGACCCTATTGGTCAGGGAACAGCCCTTAGCAGTTGGCTCTTCTGGAGGGTGCTCTTCACTGTCGCGGGAATAATATTCTGTGCCTTGGCCACAGCTGGGTTCCAGGGAGGCTGTTAAAAGTTTTCTTTTCATCTGCTCCCGCTTTGTTTGGCCGGCTCATGTTTAGTGCATGTGAACAGCATTGTGTAACCTTGGGGGTGCAAGTGGGTCCGGGAGGCCAGTCCCCCAGCCTCCATCCTAATGGAGGGTCTGGCCCACAGCTGAGCTGGATCCTTGTCTTCTGAAGCCCTGGTGCCCTGGTGGTCACTCCCAGCAGCCCTTGCCCTTTCTCTGCTCTGGCTGACCTTTTCCAAGTCCTGAGACTTTGGGAGAGAAGGCGCGGTTATTATGGAGCAGGGACAAAGGGGCTGGTTATGTGGGCTGAAGTTGGGGAGTGGCCAGATCTGATGTGTGGCTGCTCCCAGATCCTCTCGTGATCAATAGGGTGCTGGGAGCGAGGCTGATGGGATTACCTGGCCTTTGCAATCAAAACCCACCAGACTGCACATTTGACCTTCAGCTCCTCAGCTTCCCTCTGAGTCTGTATCTGATGGCCTTTGAAAATCCATCTGGCAGGTACTGCAACCCGAAGTCACCCAGGGAAATGACGCCCCTGTCCGCAGGACCTGCTGCTTCCTGTGTAAACGGTCCAGCTGTCGGTGCTGCGGACACCCCGGGACCACTGGCAGCTTGGTGCCAGCTGTTCTCAGGCCAGGCCTTTTTGGAGCACAGGGTGGTAGCTTCTAACTCAATTTTATATGGAGTCTTTGCTCACAAAAATGTGATGCCTTTTGGATATGAGAGTGCTTTGTATTCCATCAGAGTGAGGCTTAGCCGGTTTTGGCTGCTGGGCATCTGGGGTCCTCAGAGCAGGTAGGAAATTGCCTCTGTGATTCAATGCCCTGGGTAGCTTCAGGGCACTTAGAGGGTGAGTGCTTTGAGGCTGAGAGGGAAACAAACCCTCCCAGAACCTCTGCAGCTTGTCTGTATTTGGTCCCAGCCCTGGTTAGCCCCTGGAAGGAGAGCCAGTGTGACTGGCCGAGCTTTGCAGGAAGGAGGTGTTTGGCCTCCAGAGTGCTGGGTGCACAAGAGGAGTAGCAAGTGAATTTCTGCAGGCCAAGGACCTGAGGTTCTGGCCTGGCTCCTTCACCATGGGGACCAGAGTGGGGTATGTGGTGAGTCTGTGTGGTAGGGTGTGTGTGCAGGTGTGGAGGGTGTATGTGGTGTGATATACACGGGCTATTTTTGGCACGGGGGACATGAGATGTGTAGGTTGTATGTTTGTGGGTTTTCATAGCGCTGTCCCCCGTGCACACACACACTGTGGGTCACAGGGACCAAAGCCTCCTCAATCTCAATCTGGCCACCCAGACTCCCTCCACTGTCAGGGAGGGTACGTGGGGCCCTCCTTAAGGGGCAGAGCCTTCCTGAGAGGGACTGAGGGGGCTTTTTTGGATCTTCCTAGGCAGCCTTCACTAGATCCTTCAGCACCTAATAATCTAGTGCTGTGCTCACCCTGGGTGGGCGCTGTCTGGACTACTTCTCCTTAGGAAGTCGCTGTCCCTCTGGTGGGCCCATCTGAGCCAGAGCATCTCGGAAGAAGGGCTGCCACCTGCCCAGAGGGAGGTCTCCAGGATTGGGTGCCTGCATTGCTCTGGAGAGGGCTGCTTTCTCTTTGACACCCTAATGACATCTTGAAATGGTTGCCGACTTCCACTCCAGAGCAAGTGCCGGTGCGTTCTCCTGTGAAGGGAATGAAAGGCAGCAGCATTGTGTGGAGCTGAAGGCAGACCCTGGCCGCTGGAAATTGATGGTGACTGCTGTAATTTGGTCCTATTACTTATTCATTAACTGCATGCAGGTGGTCAGCCAGCCGCCAAGGCTTGCTCTTTGAAATTTCATTTTCTAGAGGACTCCATCCCATCTGCGTCGGGTGGCATTAATTTCATGTTTCCTTCCCATACACAGCTTCTCACAGAGTGTTGGTGCCCACTGCACAGGGATCAGGCCTCGGTTCTTTCTCTGAACTCGAACTCATGCCTGGGTCCAGCTGCTGGCCAACCAGGCCTGCATGGGCCAGTGTCCCTGAACACAGTCTGGACCCCCTCAGGAGGACAAGATCCTGTCCAGGACTTCTTTCTCCTCAAAGCTGTTCCTTGCATCTAAAGGAGGAGAGTCTGGGATGGGGTTTCTTCTTGACTCATCTTCTCCCAGTCTTTTTATTCTGTCTTCTCTGTGGTACGACTAGCATGAGCTGTACTCACTGGACTTCAGACTCCAGATGGGGCGGGGTCTGGACTCTCCAAGTGACCACTTTCTCTCCTAGCCAGCCTGGCCCTTGGTCACTTCAGAGCCCCCTAGAGACCTCGCCAGCCAGCGTGGCAGGGTTCATGTCCGAGTCATGGCTGCCAAGCCTTCTGTGACTGCTTTGAAGAAGCACCCTGACGCGTGTATTCCCTTCAGATGACATTTAAGTGGGTTTTTTTGCTATAATTAACCCCAAAGTATGAGAAAATAAGTACTATTCAAACTTAATTATCTGTGCCCTTTAAAAAAGAATGAAATACACCATGCAGACAAGATGCTTGCAGCTCTTCAGATTTTATCTGTCGGATGGTTAATCCAACTGAGAGTCAGATCTACAGCTAGGGAGGCACATTTTGGTTCTCGAGGCCCAGCTTGTGCTCAGGCCAGCCAGTGTCCTCAACATCACTTAGAAGGATAAGAGCCACCTGAGCAAAGGGCATCAAGGTGGGATGAGCTAGTGCTTGAGCCCACATCTTCTTTTTTTTTTTTTTTTGCATTACTCAGTAAACTGTATTGGTACATTATATACACAGCTCACAATCCACAAAACATTGGGGAATTTGTACTAATATGTGACAGGTCAATTCTCATTTTTACCCACATCCCTGCCCACCCACCCCCTCCATACCCCCTATATACATACTCTTTTTTTTTTTCCAAATCATATTTATTCCTTCCCCTCTTTATGTTTCCACACCAAATTCCTTTTGGATATTTCCCACGTTTTCTTTTGTTCGGGCACAGCAGCCGGCTCTCCTGTGGGCTGGCCGGCCTTGCCCACCTTGGCTCCCATGGTCACTTGCATGGCTTATGGCCACTGTATAAGGAGTGGATAGGTGACTGCACAGCTCTGGGATCACCCACAGATCGCATCTCCCCTGTATTCACCTCTTCTTTGCCGCCACATTTTCTACTTGTTGACCTCCGCACCTTGGGCATGCTGCTGGGAGACCTCCCCAGGCCTCTGGGCTCCTAACTGTGACTCGTCAGGTTGGACAGGAAGGAAGACAGTCCCTTGCGGCTTCTCTCAGCAAGAGGGGGGAAGTGGTAGGTTTCAGGACCTCAAAGAAGTGGAGGTGATAGGCCAGGTACCCAGCTACATTAATGGCCAAAATGCACTCTAGGGGAGCCGCGGGGACCTCTCACAAATCGGATCTGTTGTACCACCTGTGTCTGTTGGGATTACTCTTTTTGCACACCCGTTACAACTGAAGGTGTGGAGGTGACATGGACTAGAGCTGGGTTTGGGGACTTGCTGTGGATTAGGCGTCTGTCTGTATGGAGCTGGGGCAGCCAGATTAGAGGTGGTGAGGGATACCCAGAAAGGCATTTTGGTGATGGCTCTGCCTGTGCTTTTCTGGTGTATGCTTCTATGCTGTCTACAGCGACAGGTCCAGTCAGTGCCACAAGTATCCCAGCTCAGCAGCCAGGGGTTACAAGGTCTCTGTCAGCCAATCCTTCCACTGCGAGCTCCAGAATCCAGACGAGGTGTTTGTCACCTGTTTCCACCCTGAGCTACTTGCAGCTGTGCTAATGGAGGTGTCAGACCTTGGCCATTTAACTTTTGAGTCCTGTCTCATGTGCAGAAACTAAAGTGACTGAATTGTGCAAATTTAATTAACAGTAGGAGCTTGATACCTAGTGATCACTTCAGAGAGGCAGAAAGAGAGAAAACTCAAAGGGCATTGTGGGCTGCAGTGAGTAGCTGATTGCAGCTTGTTGCACGTGGCAGTGAGCTCTCTGCTGCTGGTTCTGCAGCTCACCCCTGTGCCCCAAGTTCCAAAGCTCTTTCACTCGAGAATCACTGGGAACCCCCCTCATCTGCATACCCTCCCAGGGCCCAGGAAGCAGAATCTGAAAGCCACCTGCCTTATTTTCTCTGAGGTCTGTGGAATGTGAAACGTGCTGATGACACCAGGAGACTGTAGGCATTCTGGGGGGTAGGCGGAGGGTGGGGCTGGTTCCACGATGTGGGGCCAGGTGTGGGGTGGCACAGGGTGGTGTGTACGTGTATCATTGGACTTGGTTGGTGACAGCCTCTCCCCATACAGTCAGTGTGTCCCTCCATGTACTCAAGTTCTGTTACCAATGGTGACAGTGACTCATCTGCTGCCTGGGAGCTGGGGGTGGTGGTAGCCTGCTGGACCCAAGCTGGAGGTCTGCCCAGTGTAGCTGTGACCCAGGGTCCCATCATGAGGTAGGCAAGGGCTGCTGACCTTATTCACTGTCTCTTCTCACTGGCTGGTTTTTCAGGATTGATGAGTAAGCTTGAGTTTTTCTCATCACATTGAGTAATACTGATATTGACTTAGTTTAAATGTTAATTTCTTATCTTTCCTTTGAAGAGATTCCATGGAAGATTGAAACTTGTTTTGTGCCCCGAATGGTGGGGCCCATTGGCTGCCACCCTAACTGTGGTGTGGAGGGAAATGGGGGCAGGGGGCATCTGCTTGCTCCAGCAGCCAGGGGCACTAGCCAGCTGATGTAGGGTTGCCAAGGGAAGCAGGTATGAGTCACTGGTCACTCTGTATCTTAGTGTCCTTTGAGTTTGAGTCTGTGCTAGACAGACACAACTTGGTGCCAGCTGTGAAGGGATGGGTTGGCATGTGTGACTTGTGCTGGGAGGACAGGACCGTGCCCTTACCATGCCTTGACCTTGGCATTCCTGTGCTTTCTTTTAAGGATCCATTCCAAGGAGCACTTCAAGAACAAGTATGCTGTGCATGATGTCCAGTACACAGATGAGGTAAGCAGCTGACACCTCTCTGTGGGCAGCACTGGGTTACCAGTCACTTCTGCTCTAGGACTTCCTCTCCTCTCACTGCCACTTGGCTGTCTGGCCCCTGGGAGCATCCTTGCTTAGAGAGAGCTGGCAGATTCATGAGTAAAAGAGACCGCTCTGATCTGATAAAGCCAGCCTTGGCCTAGATGATGCCTCCGACTCAAGTGAAGCATCTGGCGAGTTGCATTTCGGCCAATGAGATGTTCTAGAGAGATGGACTCCTGCAGTGCGACACATATCTGTTCAGAGTTACCCCTGGCTTTCACTTGTGCCTCCCCATGGCCCTCACCAGCTGCAGGTACCATTATTGAAAGAGCCTAGAGCTATGGAAAGCTGTTGGGGTCAGCCAGAGTTAGGACAGGGAGGAGTTCCATAGTTTAAGTGACTAAATGACCAAGACCCGCCCACCAACACTACAGCCATTGCCTAGTACACAGAAGGCCCCTCTGTTCTGTCCCTGAGCACTGTCACAACCCTTACGTTTTTTGTAAATTTGTGCTGGATAGAATGGGAAGCAGACCAGAAATCAGTGACAGTCACTGGAGGTCCGACCCACACCTGGCAGGATCAGCTGGATGGGTCTCCTATGGCCACACTTCCCCAGATATAACTCACATGTGGACACATGCTAAGAGCTGGAGCTGCAGTGTAGAAGTGGCCAGGGGAAGGCCCAGCAGCTAGCTTCCCCTTAACTGGGGGCAGGACACAACCTGTGTCAAGGGATGCCATCAGCAGGTTCCCAGGATTCTGGCCAGGTGCACAGCACTGTGAGGAACTGGTCTTTCTGCTCACTGTTGAGCCCCTGGCCCTGCCTGCTTGTGGATGGACAGATCTCCTTGCTTACATGCAGGCCGGACTAAGCACCATCTTGTGCATAGGCAGGCCTGGTCTCACCTCCGGTTTTGCAGTTCTGGAAATCCATTTGTTTTTCTGACTGTTCAGATCTTCCCTTGAGCTTCCCCTGACCTCTTGGGACATGTCGTCATCATAGGTTCTGGCCGGCTCTGATCTGTATTCTGTCCTTTGTCGTTCTCACATGTGTCAGAGACCTGGTTCTTTCCCTTCGATGTTCTTCCTGCAGTGTCCTTGCCCAGTCCCAGGGACATTCAGGGCATCAGAAGTGGCTGAAACCCAGGGCTCCACCCAGCAGCACAGAGGATAGTCCGGCACAGGAAGTAACTGTGTGGGTGAATAGTCACCAAAGCATAACAGCACCTTGTCAGGGTTCCCCAGTGAAGAACTGCTCATGTCCCCAAGCCTAAAGTTCCGTGTCTGCAGCACCTTCTGTCCAGTGGGAAGATGAAGAGGCCAACAGCTTTTGATGAATCCTTACGCTGTGGAGACAGGGGTCTGTAGAAAAGAAAGTAGAACAGGGGCCTCCTTGCATCCTCTAGCTAATCCTGACTAGGAGTTAAAAACAAACTTTTCTAGAGGGATTCCCCTGGGAAGCAATTGAAGGACAGGGGTAGAGAAAAGAAGAAACCAGGTAAAGAAGGGCACCAAGTGACTTTAGACTTGCATCAAGAGACCAGAAGAAGCTGACAGGTAGGACACAACGAAAAGCCAGGTGCACACACAATGAGCTTCGCCCATCTCCAATAAAATGGAGGGAAAACAATGAGGGGGATAACTTTAAAACAGCATGTACTTACACCTGTGTGCTCATATCTATACCTACCTGCCTGCCTGCCTATCTATCAATCAAGAGAGAGTCACTATATTATTCACTGTACGATCTTTCTAAAGTACAACAGATATTCACATGCCCCCTTACTAATTAAGCTAACCATGGATAAGGTACTCCTGTGCCAACTAACTGTCCACTCCAAAGATAAAGCCTTAAAAGGTAGGTTAAGAAGAGGTAAACAGGTAAAAGCTGGATGTAGAACACTGAAGAAGTGATGTAAAGTAAAGGGACCTAGAAGCCAATCCATTTATGGCAAGTTCTGGGTTGGGGGTGAGGGTAACTCACCCTAAAAGCAACCAGGAACAAAGGCCTATGGGTCCTCCATCTTTCTGGAGCCCCCTGCCCTGATTCTTTCTTATCAGAGTAGCTATCTCTCTGTCTTCTCCTTTCTCTCCCTTCCTTTTCCTCTTTACAAATAAAGTGTCTTTCTTGAATTAAACTTTGTCCTAATTTTTTGCTGGGGCTGAGTCATGATCCCAGTGGATCGCTTAGACAGCACAGCAGTAGTACTCATACCCCAGGTACTTCTTTGGGTTTCTGACCAGAAGCCAGATGTGACAGTCTCATGTGGTTTCAGCACCAAACATTTAGGGGTGACATATAACGTCTAAGAGTGTGTTAATACATAAATGACCTGTTGTACTGGTCTTTGTGTACAGGATCTAAAAGTGGACTGAACATTTATTTGTATGCCACTGATGAGGACATTTACCACTTACTTTTTATATTTCTAAGACCTAAAGAGGAACTCTCACCCTTTATTCTAATGTTTTCCCGGTCTTTTTGTCAGGTATATTCTTCCTGCCCCTGTAAAGGGCCCCTTACTGTTATTTCCCTTTGAGACCTTCACTTTTCATCCCTCCTTGGTATGAAACCTGCAGGGAGCCAGCCGGGATGGGCCTTGTCTTAGACCTGAGATGGGTTCCTGTCTCATCCGGGCCTCTGTTGCTGAGCCAGAGCCATCGATGGGCCATAGCTTCCCCAGTTTGACATTTATATCTTATAGACAAAAGACAAAATTCAACTCCATTTATACTGTGATTTGGGGGCATGTGGGAGAGAGCTGGTTTCCAGATGCCGGACAGTAGAAGAAATCATTGGTGTCAGAATGGGGAGATCCCTAATGCTAGTATAGGATAACAGCCCTACAGGCTTGCTCTGTCTTCATCTTTATTTGTAAGGCAGATTTTTAAATGAAGGCTTCAGCAGAGTTCAAAGGACAGAACCCTTTTTAGGGTTCCTGAGTTCCTGCGGCTCTCCTCATCATCGCTGTCAGTGTCAATCAGTGTGTTATTGTCATGCCTGCCATTCTCACTGGAAGTGAGGGGACAAGTGCTTTATTTGAGGTGGTACCTGCGGGTCCCAGTGACATCAGTGTCTTACACGGATCTCTTTGTCCTTTCCACCCTGTCCTGTGCTGAGCTGCAGCTCCAGCCCCATGGACCACTGAGGCCGGGAAGTGAAAGGCCTTGTCCTCTGCTGAGGGGTACAGGCATTAGAATAGATCCCTGCGACCTCCAGACTGCAGGGGCCATGCCCTCCAGCCCTACCCTTCCCCTGTCCGGAAAGGGAGACTGCTACAGGACACTTTGGTCGAGGTGACACAGAATCTCATGCACCTTTGATTTTACATAATTCAAAATAGAGCCTGCCCAGAAGTACAGCCGGTGGACTGTGCAGGGAGGTGGGGAGGCACCCAGACCTATTCCATCATGGAAAGTGGGGTGCACGAGGGGGTGGGGAATCCCTAGGCTGATTCTCTGCTGTGCAGCCCCATCTGACTTGGGCCTGCCCTGGCCATTTTGGCAAGTCGCAGGCAGCAAGCAGTGGATGATTATCTTCTGTGAAAAAGGGCAGGCAACCCCCACCCAGGCCATGGTGGCCACTTGGTGTGACATATAGTAGAAGCCTGCCTCTCTTAGTTCCGCTCCTTTTCCTGGAGGAGACTGAGCTGAACTGTTGAGAAGGTAGCTTCCCTGAGAAGCGGACACTCGGGAGACCCTGGGCAGCCCTGGCGCCCCTCCCCAGCTGGGATGCAGCAGAATGGAGGGTTTGCTTTGTGCACCCATTTTCCCGGGGCACCGAGCAAATGTTAGAAAGTTCCATTCACTGATTCAGATGCAGGCAGATGAAGGAAAGCAACCAGCACACTAAAGGAATAGGTGCCGCCTGCCTCAGCCTCATGCAGAGAAACAGCAGGGAATGGTGGGGCCAAGGAGAGCCACCTGTCTCTTGAAGGAGCCACAGCACCTCAAGACTCCTGGCCAGGGGCTGCTAGATGTTGCTCCTGTTCCGGAGTAGCTGCACATCCATGTTATTTGTGACGTTTCCATTTTAGGAACAAATTCTCAGTTTTAAAAGCATGGCAGGCCGCCAGTGTGCACTAATGTTTCAGGAGACTGCCCTGAGTGGGGTTTATTTTCAAGAGTTTCAGGGTCTGTAGGGGAAGCACCCCCCACCCCACCCTGCTTCAGGAACCTTTGCGCTTCCTGGGCTGCACTGCGAAAGGCTTGTCTGGTCTCTGTGAAGAGGGCCCACAGGCTCGCGCAGGGACTAGCCAGGAGATGTGTGGTGTCGGAGGGAAGCCTCTGCTTGTCCCCAGGGCAGCATCCAGGCCCACAGCGCTCTGATGAGATCTTTGGGTGCCCATCTGCCATGACCCGCCAGGGAGGCCAGGCTCGCTGGGAGATCAATGCTGGCCGTGGCTTGTAGCGAGGCAAGGGCATTTAACAGCCCTGGTTGGGGAGAGCTGATGGGTCCCCAGTGGCCACCGCTCCATGGAAATGAGGCCCTGGGTTGACAGAGCCTAGCTGTCGTGTGTGCTGGGGCTGCACGTCAAGCTAGCGACACACAGCTGCGCCGTGTTCCCTTAATTTTTGAGGCACAGCGTCATGGTGCGATGTGAGAGCAAAGCGCTAATGGGTCTCTATGGGCCAGGGCGGATGGAGCTGCCGGCCGGGAGAGGCTTTGCAGCCGCAGAGGTAACCGGGGCCCACCAGGCAGTTGTGATCAATAAAAGATGCTGCCCTGGCCAGGCTCGCAGACATTGCCTGCTCTCTGTGTCAGACCTCGATCCGTCTGAGCGTCAGGCGGCTGCTGAGGGCGGCTTTCTCTTCCATTATTCCTAACCAGCACGTCCGGAGAGTCGTTGTAGAGAGAAAAACCATCAGCCCGCACATTTGTTATCCAGCTCCTCTCTCCCAAGGACAATAGCAGATACAATCCCCAAGTGCCTTCTCGCTCTCTGATTCTGCCGCTGTAATTGATGGAATCGTTGTGTGCTGATGAATGTAGACCCTTCACGTCAACGTAACAGCACACCCAGGGCCTGACACGTGCAGCTCTGTTCGTGTAATGAGCTCCCCTCCTCCAGGAAGGACGGGGCTGAGCCTTTCCTTTGTGCACCACTGGCTCGGTCTTTCTCAGAGCAGCTCAGGAGGGAGGGAGGAGGGTCCGGGCAGGCAGAGGGAGGTCAGTGTGTACGGTACTTGGGCGTCACTTGCTGTGGGCATTAGAAACCTTGACAGAATATACGGCTTTTGACCCAGGACAGTAGTTCAACTGAATAACATTTGGTTTCTTTTTCTTTTTTTTTTTTTTGTGGTACCTGAGATTGAACTCAGGACCTTATGTTTGTCAGGCAGGCACAGTGCCATTTAGCTACATCCTTGGCCCTCTTTTTCAAAGTTTTTAAGGAATTAATTTTTTTTTTTCAGTACTGAGGTTTGAACTGAGGGCCTTTGCACTGAGCTGCATCCCCAACCCTTTTTATTTTGAAATAGTCTCTTACTAATTTATCCAGGCTGGACCCAAACTTGTGATTCTCCTGCCTCAGCCTCCCAAAGTGCTACAATTATGGGCATGTATTTACCACCCCTGGCTAAGAAATTAAATTTTAAGGAATTAAACCTTGTACCCCAAAATGCTCATCACAGTGTTATGTATAATAGCCAATCATTAGAAATAATTTAGGTTCTCAATACAAGAATACATAAGTGCAGGATGCTGTGTCCTCTAAGAGAGACTTACAGTCACAGGTTCAAATTTGGGCTTCTCTGTTTCTTACCTGTGAACTTGGGCAAGTTCTCTGAACCCCAAACACGTCGCATCTGTGAGGTCTGAGTGTTGGGAACAGCATCTTCGTGGGTGGTTAAGAGAGATGAGGTGTGTAGCGTGACTGGCACAGACCATAATCATGGATTTAACTGAGCAGTGTCACCCCCACCAATGGTGACTGCTAAAAATTGTGTGTTCAAAGAATATTTAATGACAGGAGATGAGTGAAGCATGTAATTTCATATGATCCAAATGTCATTACAGATCTCGATTTTTTTTTATGTGCAAAGCTAAACTGTCTCTGGGGATTGGATTGCAGGTGCATTTTATCTTTTTATAATTTTTAGTATCTTCCAGCTTTTCTCTCAGAGCCTCTCGGTATTTAAAAAGCTGTATATACATGTGTCAAAACTTATCAGAATGCCCACTTTAAATATGTGTGGGCTAGAGTATGTTGGTGATAGCTCAGTCAGTCTGTTAACACCTCAGCTCCTCCTTCTTGCTCTCCATGTGGAGGGTGTCAGCGTGCTGGGGGTGCGGTGGGGTGAGGAGGCATAGGGCTGTGGGGGCTCAGATGCAGCAGGGCCTGCAGGAGCTAAGATGCAAAGTGCACTGAGTGGGAAAGGTCAGCGTGGTCGGCACCCTGTGGCACTCGTGCCTTAGCTGATGCCGTCTAATGGATGCCTTGCTTGCGGTAAGGGATTGATGGCTCCGGAGGTGGTAGAGGGAGCGACTCCGGGCTGCCGTGGAGACGGGGGTCCAGTCCTGAGCAGGTGATGGACAGTTAGGGTCAGCGAAGACGCTGCAGGCAGAGGGAAGAGCCCAGCAGAGGGGCGGTGAGATGGACTCTCTCAGTACTCACTGAAGGCCTTGGGGACGGAAGTGGCCATGGTGCAGCGGTGTCAGGAGGTCTGCGAAGAGCATGGCACGGGGCTGGAGAACCTGGCATGGGGTGCGGCTGAAGGGTGGAAGTTAGACAAACTCCTTCCAATCTAGCAGACGGGTGGGTGGCTGGGAGGGGAGGCGGCTGCCCAGGGGATGCCAGGCCTGAAGGTTTTAGAGGGATGGCTCTTTTGGGAAGGAGCTGCCAGATGAGCAGAAGTGCTGGCCTTGGCAGGTTGGCAGGTTTGGCCGTTTGGGGGCAGGGTCTATGTGGAGCAGGCAGCTTGCATGTGGGGAGTGGCTGGTTTAGATTTGAAGCGCTCTCTACTGCTTGGTAACTGTAGATTGCAGGGGTCCTTCAAATTCTGTAAGCCTCAGTTTCCTCATCTGAAAGATGAGGACAGTAACACCACCTGACTTAAGGGCCTGTTTCATAAATGTGTGCCATCATTAGTAAACAGTGGCACATATCATCATCATACCTCTGAGTGCATTTTTCTAAAGTTTTTTAAAAGTGATTTTTCTTTCTGACCTTTCAGATCGCCAGTGTCTTGTCGTCACAGAACCCTTCTGTCCTCCTCACCTTGGTAAGTGGCTGGTGCCTCGAAGTGGGAAACAGAGGACGGGTTTTAAGAAACGCCGTGCCAATGTAGGGGCCACAGGGGAGGGTTAAGAAACAGGCAGGAATGGGCCGGAGATTTAGCTCAGTGATTCCATTGCCTGCCTCACAGGTGCAAGGTCCTGAGTTTGATCCGGGTAACCATGTACAATGATGGGCGTGGTGATTCACGCCCACCAGCCATCAATACCATATACCACAGTGCCGGGCATGGTGGCTCACACCTGTCATCCCAGCACTCGGGAGGCAGAGATAGGAGGATTGCTGAGTTCGAGGTTTGCCTGGGTTACATAGTGAGCTCAGGGCCAGCCTGAACTACAAAGCGAGACCTTGTCTCAAAAATAAAAAAAAAACCAGGCAGGAAGGATAAGGGAGGTGATAAATAGTGATGCTTGCTTAGTCCAAATGCGACCCTGGCTCCAGGTCATCCTGCGTGGTGCTATGTCCTGTCTCAAGGTCACAGTGCACAAGGCGCCACCCTACTCTGAGGATTAAAATCCAACCAGGTCCAGTTGAGCTGGGCCGAGCTTGCAGACTTCGTGTCTGCACCATGTCAGTGTGTCCCACTCCACATCTCCTCTGTTATTATTAGAAGTCAGGAAGAAAACAAACATGCCATTGGCATGTGCCCTCAAGGTAGCCATGCCGTGGGGCACAGGTTGGGTAGGTGGGGGCCCAGTGGGCTCCTGGGGCCCTAGCAGGACTTGGAGGGACTTCGGCCGTGGGTTGTCTCAGAGACAAAACATGCTTTCTTGTCCTTGGACCTTGAAATTTCATATATAAAACCCTCTTTCCTCCCAGAATGACCCTTTTCTCCTTTGTTAATTGATTTTTACAGAAATAGTTCTTAATGATTTTTTTTAAGCACTTGGTCTCTCTATTCTGCTCTGCTGTTTTGGTTACACTAGATGAAAGGTTACACTAGATGATTGTGGTCACAAATGGCCTGGAATTTCATTTGGGTGTACAGTAAGGCATCGATCGATTCAAAGTTCTCAAGAAAGCAGTGGTGACTCACGTCTGTAGGGTGGCATGTTTTTGTCTGAACCCTGTTTCGTTCCCACTGTCCAGTTCCATATGGGATCTTCTTACAGTTAGGAAAAGGAGAGGGGTGTTAACAGCTTCATTAGAGTGCTCCCTGATGCCGGGCCTCCCTCATCCCTGAAAGGGCGGGATTTGGTCGTCATCCCTCAGAATCTGTGGACCTAGATCCGGTCCCTTCCCACTCCCCAGATCCTAAAACCTGCAGATACCAAGTCTCATATAAATCCCCACATCTTCCTGTGCACTTTAAGACACCTCCCAATTACTCTTACTAATACAATGTAAATATTATGTGAATAATTACTACGCTGTATCACTGTATCATTTAAGGAATGATAACAAGATTTTTTAAATGTCTATACATGTTCAGTACAGATGTAGTTTTTCCCTACATATTTTCAGACCTTAGTTATTGAATCTGTGGATGCAAAATGCGTCACCATAGAGGGCTGGCTGTACTTTTTGGACCTCACACTCTGTGTGTGTGTGTGTGTGTGTGTGTGTGTGTGTGTGTGTTTCTAGAGATCGAATCTAGGGCCTTCACCTTAAGGACCATCCTCAGCCCTTCTACTTTTTATTTTTAGACAGGATCTCACTGAGTTTCCCAGGCTGCCTTGAAAGTGTGGTCTTCCTGCCTCAGCCTCCCAGGATGCTGGGACGACCGGCCTGTGGCACGGTGCCCAGCTGTCCTCTGCTTTTCAAGCTGTACCCAGACAAGAATGCCTGGAGCTACCTGGCTGAATGCTCACTGGGCTAGAGACCGCAATAGGGAAAGGGTTTTCTGGGCCGGAATGTGTATTCTGTCTTACCTGACCTGAGCCCGACCAGAGGAGGCAGATCCTGCTGCGTGGGCCGTGGGGACACTTTGTGGCCCCGTGTGATTTGGTGTGTTCTCATGCCTCTCTTTCTCCCCAGCGTGGCGTTAACACGGACAGTGGCAGTGTTTGCCGGGAGGCCTCCTTCGAGGGCATCAGCAAGTAAGTCCTGGGGCACTGCCCCATCTCCATCCTCCATACCCTCACACCTTTGCCAGTTGGTCTCTCCCTGTCTCTGCACAAGGCGTGAAATATAGGAGGATTCCAAACATGAACTTGATGTCAGAGACAGTGACACATGCCTGTAACCTCAGGATCCTGAGAGGCTGAGGCAGAAGGGTTGTAAGTTTGAGCCCAGCTTGGACAATTTAACAGTTTAGTGAGAACTTGTCTCAAAATAATAATAAGTAAATTAAAAAGGACTAGGAGATAGCTCAGTGTGAAGACCCTGTGTTCAATCCCCAAAACCACCACCACCAAAAAAAAAAAAAAAAAGATTTGCCTAGCCATTTTTTAGAAAATGTTTAAAAAAATACTTTGCCTAAAAATCATCCCACCTGGGCCGGAGGGTTAGCTCAGTGGTTCCGGCACCTGCCTCACAAGCACAAGGTCCTGAGTTCAATCTCCGGTAACCACATACAATGCTGGGCATGGAGACTCACGCCCACCAACAATCAATACCGCATACCACAATGCTGGGTGTGGTGGCTCATGCCTGTAATCCCAGCACTTGGGAGGCAGAGGCAGGAGGATCGCTGAGTTCGAGGCTTGCCTGCACTACATAGTGAGCTCTCCAGCCTGAACTACAAAGCGAGACCCTGTCTCAAAAAGGAAAAAAAAAAATCATCCCACCTTAATTTGAAGGAAGGTGCCTTCCCTGCTAGAGTCTATGGTAAAAGTGCCCAGGGAGCCCTGGCCACTGTGCTCTGGGAGCAGCCCCTTTTCTGGGCTTCTCCAGGAAGGAGGGTCGGTGTTGGGCATAGGCGGGCAGCAAACCTACCACCTCGTTAGTCTTGCCTCATGTTGCTCAGCAGTTCTGTCTGCCAGCATGTGTGGCTGGGCTGACACTGTTGCAGAAGTGCCCATAAGGGAAGGCCCAGCTCCTCGAGGCTGCCCAGGATAGACAGCGGCCCCCAACCCACGCTCCAGACCCCAGCGCCCCCCCACGCCTCCCATGCAGTCTCTGCAACCACTGTGTCCTCCGTTGTCCTTTAGTGGACCCAGGCAGTGCAGAGGAAGTGCTTTATAATTATGTATGAGCCTGAGCTGCGGGAGTCTGTGTGTATGTGCAATGTAGGAGTGATTAGAAAGGATTATGAGCTCATGAATATGTATCACTTCTCCAATGATAAGAGGGATGGGGTAGGGGGAGCGGGTATCAGGGTGGCTTCTTTTCATTGTACAAATCTCTGCATCCTCTCGGGAGTTTGCCCAGAGTGACCCTGCCTCCCACACCCAGGATTAGTCCAGCTCATTGATATGCTGACTGGAGCTGCTCTCCCCACCCAGGCCCTGAGAGGAACATGGGCACAGTGGCCGATGCCCATCCAGGTTTGGGCTTTCGCATGTCCCCCCGGTTCTGCCAAGTGCCTATGCCAGTGCCTCCCAGCATTCTGCTCACCTTCCTCAGCTAACACTGTGGACTGTTCCCAGTGTCCCTCCAGCCTCTGCCTGAGTCTCTGCCTCATGGGAAGGACCTTGAGTAGGAAGAGGTGTCCCCTTCCCTGACCAGCTCTGTCATCTTGGCCCCCAAGTGAGACATGTCTGGCGCTTGTGGTGGGGACGACAGGAGGTTGTGCTTACCCAGAACCTGTACATAGCTGGTGTTCAGGAAACACTTGCCTACAGCAAATGCCAGTTGAGTCCCAGTGCCCCATGGGCCTCAGTCGTCCAGTCTGTGCAGTGGGCCAGGTAGACTCCAGCATGGCTGGTAACCAGCTTCCTGGGTGAGTGAGCTGCAGGGGGCGTTGCCTGTGTCCCTGCTTGCCCCTCCAGAGGTCTTTGCTTGATTGGTGAGGTCCTTGTGGGCGTTTGGTCCTGGGTGGGAGCTCAGGATACAGCCCCAGGCAGAACTCTGCTGGCTACTCTTTGAGATCTTCCTGAAAGAGGAAGGTGAGTCCCATTGTCCCTGGCAGAGGGGGACAGAAGTGGTGGCCTCATCTCACCCTACTAGGAGAATTTGCTGCTGTGAACTTGACTACTTCCCTTTCTGCAGTGAAGAACTGAACTCAGGGCCTGTGTGTACTCGGCAAGCGCTCCACCGCTGAGCTACATTCCAAGCCCTGTTTTTGAGACAGGGTCTCACTAAGTTGTGCAAGCCATACTCAAACTTCTTTTCTTTTCTTTTTTTTTTTTTTGAGACAGGGTCCCACTTTGTAGTTCAGGCTGGCCCTGAGCTCACTATGGAGCCCAGGCAAGCCTCGAACTCAGCAATCCTCCTGTCTCTGCCTCCTGAGTGCTGGGATGACAGGTGTGAGCCACCACGCCCGGCCATACTCAAACTTCAATCTCCCTGCCTCAGCCTCCCAAGTAGTTAGGACTATAGGTGTCTATTACTGTGCCTGTCTCCCCTAAGGATACCTCAGTTTATGTCCCCTGTTGCTCCTGAGCCCGTGAGAAGCCTGTGTCCCGCAAACCACTATCCTTCACCCTGGCAGCATTAGGACACCTTTGTTTTTTTTGTTCATGTACAAAAGGGTCTTGCTAAATTGGCCTGGTGTGCTTCAATTTGTGGTCCAACTCTCTTAGTGTCTCAGTGCTGGGATTATAGGCATATGCCACAATGCCCTGCTGTTGACATTTTTCAGAAAGCCAAACCTGACTTAATTTTGTACTGTCTCCCCTAGGGTATGCACTGTGCCATCTGTACCCCCATGGTCTAGTCTGGGGGGCCTGACAGGGTACTCTGCAGGCGCCTCAGCTGTGGGCTGGGCTGAGACTCCATCCTGGGTGCCAGGTGATGGGCTGCTGACATCTCTGATTTGCCTCGCTTGCCACAGGGGAAACCCTGCACCTGTCTGCCCCTCTGGTCCCCTGGCCTGTTTGTGGTACTCCATCCTCTCTCCTGTCTCTGGAGCTCGTATCTCACTCTGCCACCCTCTAACTTCAACTTCAGGAGCTTCTGCAGGTGCCCCTGCCTGCCTGGCATGCCACTGGCACTGACTTGGGGCCTGGGTTCCTCTCCCTAAGAAAGTCACATCTGTAGCCTTGAATTCTAGTGCAGCCCAACCCTCTGCCTCCCACAGCCTCGTCTGAGCTGCCTGCACCTCAGTTTCTGCTACCCCCGGCCTCTGCCAAGCTGGGAAGAGACCTTGTCCTTGAGGGCCACTGCGGCTCAGCAGCCGCCTTTGCCCACCTGCCAAGTGCATCTCCAGCTGTTTGCTGGGGATAATAATAGCTTGTTTTCTAAGCAAGATGAATCTTGCTGTCGTCCTACTTTCTAATACTCAACTGTTCTGTCCCCAGTCACCTCTCACTGCCCTGATGAAGCTCCTTGTTCCTGGCTCTTTTAAATCTCTTTGAAGCTGTTCCATCTTGGATTTTTCATTTTTGTTTGACCTTTTGTATGTGAGTGTGTGAGTGCAGGTGTGTATGTGTTCTACTGAACACACTAAACCCAGAACAGAACCTTTTACTGGGCCATCTCCCCAGCCTTTTTTTTATTTTGAGACAGGGTCTTACTAAGTTACCAGTCTTGCTCAGTCTTGTGAGCCTCTTTCCTCAGTCTCCAGAGTGCTAAGATTATAGGCATTATGTCCAGTTGACCTCTGTCTTTAGTGGAAGTTTAGGTTTGGCCTCTTGGTTTACCCGGATGGACTCTCAGGCTGCCTTTTGCCCTTGGCCTGCAGAGTAGAGAGGGCTAACAGCAGCCTTATCTGCCCAGCCCTCCAGGCCCTCAGGACTCTAGTCCAGCTGGAAAGCTGACAGTGACCTTCTTTCCAAATATGTCTTTTCAGGATTGTTTGCCTCAGCTTCTGTCCCATGTGGGTTGAGCCTTGGTCCCCAACCTTTCTTGGCCTCCCAGGATCAGAGTTGGGCTGCCCACTACCCACAGTAAAGAGTATGCAGGGTCTCCAGGTGGTGGGGGTGGGATCAGGCAGGAGCAGAGGGAACTGGGAGTCGGAGGCAGACCACATGGTTTTCACACAGGAGACCAGAGAGGTCCCAGTATGGGCTCCAGCGGGACTCACGGGTGTGTGAATGGAACAAAGGCTGATTTCCAAGCGCCGGTGAGGACTTGGTGGGGGACACTGAGCTAGAGCCAGAAGGAACTGCGAAGAAGAGGAGAATCCTGCAGTGAAAAGGAACAGGAACTTCTTCCCGTGGATTGCGGGCACCCGGTTCTCCAGAGTACCGGTTCTTGCAGCCTGGGAACCAAGTCAGGCATGATCAGTCTTTGTCAGCTCAGAGGAGGTAGATTTTAGGGCAGATTTTCCTGAGACAAGGATTTTGACCTCAAAGGGCCAAAATAGTCTGTGGGGGAAAGTGGCATGAGCTGGGAGCCACGCCTCCATCAAGTTCACATCACTTACTGGGGGGAATCTGCGTGTCCTAGAGCCTGGGTGGGGAAGGAGAGTTACAAAGGACTCTTGTGTTAGGCCATTGTCTGAGGGAGAAATATGGTCCGTATTTTATGTCAGCTGGTTATTCAGGATAAGCATATTTCTTATCTTTTGGCATTTACTTAAATTGCCTTGCATATTTGAAGACAATTGGTTACAAATTAATTCCATTTAAGTAAGCTGTTAAATATGAAATGCTGGATTTGGGGTTGTTAATGCAGAAATATTAATATTCAAAGATATGAATTTTAAAGCCTAGGAAGTACAGAGACATTATTAAACTTGACGATTACAACAAAATGCCAATATGTAGTTTGAGGACCATGGCTTTCTGGTTACTGTTAACTTGCACAGGTGTAGTTTTAAAATTATGGCCTGTGGAATCTCTGATAGCATAACCTGCCCCAAGCCTAAAGCAGGGCATAGAGTGTATTGTAGGAGTCTTTCCTTCTTTGTTGGGCTAGAAACTGGGGAGGAAGCCAGAGCCCTGTGCAGGGGGTCATGGCCATGTTATTCCCTATCATCTGCTCTGTGTTGGGAGCCTCCCAGGCAATCACCCTCTGCTTCCACAGTGCCCTTCCATGCTCACAGCTGTTGGTGGGATTTTGTTATTTTTATATAATTCATATATGCCTTCATAGAAAATGTAACTTAAGCAAAGAGCCAGAAATAAGGACTATCTGGATTTCATCATCCAGAGTTAAACCTGTGTGTGTCTCTGTATGTTTGTATCTGAAAGTATTCATTTGTGTGTCTATGTGTGTACATGTGTCGTATGATCTGTGTCTGTGTATCTTTTTATCTGCATGTAGACCTTGTGTGTATCTGTATATGTGTATCTGTGTTCTAAGTATATGTGTATCACTGTGTACTTGCCTATGTCTCTGTGTGTCTTTGTATACAGGGGTAGCCCACTGTCTGTGGCTTCATTTTCTGTAATTTCAGTTACTTAGGACCACCTGCAGGCCACAAACATTGAAGGGAAAATTCCAGAAGTAAACAGTTCATAATTTTCAATTGCATGCCCTGCACTCATGAGCCCAGAAGATGAATTATTCCCCTGTCCAGTGTATCCATGCTATAGATACTACCTACCCACTCATCACTTAGTAGCCATCTCAGTTATCAGATCAGTGTTATGGTATCTCGGTGTTCATATTCAACTAACCCTTAATTTTTCTTAATAATGGCCCCAACATGCAAGAAGAATAATGCCAGTAATTTTATTACAATATATTAGTACAATCATTCTATGTATCATTAGTTATTATTAATCTCTTTTACTTATTCATAAATTAAACAATTGTGAATATGTATGTCTATACATATACCTCACAGTGGAATGCCCTATGGCACCCGTGCTGCGGTGTGCTGTCATAACACTGAAAGGTTCACCATCACTGTCCCAGGAGAAACCATAGTGTACACAGGGCTCTGTCCTGTCTGTGGTTTCAGGCATCCACTGGGGGTCTTAGAACACGTCTTTCCACAGATAAGGTGGGACTTAGAGCTATCTGTTCATGTGTGTATGTATATGCCTGTTGTGTACATGTTTGTGTGTGTCTTTGAGCATATGCTTTTGTGTGTGTGTCTGCATTGTCACTTAACTGCTCATGTCTGTGTGCATGTGTGTGTATGCAAGATAGTGTGTAAAGTGAAATTTTGCCAGCTTGCCTGGCTGTTGAGTAGATAAGCCATTGCTTTTCCTAAGGTCAAAATGACATTTGGTGAAATGGGAGATAGTATCTCTCTTGTCATCTTGATATATGTCATCTGCTGCTGTGCTCTTCACTCTGAACCACTTTTCTGCCTATAGTATCTGTGATATTTCACAAGTAGGGCTTTGATTCCATAACTGTTAGATTGACTTTAAATCAAGCAGTTCTGTTTGTGCAGTGAGGATTCAGAGCAGGAGTCCTTTAGCCTGCTCCCCCACCCCATCTCTGCTCCTCTGTCATCTGGCTGTCAGCCTCCCAACTATGATGTTAGGCGAGTGCTTTCAAACACCAGCATCGAGGCCGTGGACAGCCCTTGGCTCACAGGGCAGGACCTCAGTACCCTGCCCATGCGCGGGTGCACAAGTGCAGCTCCTGACCTGAGACGGAGCAGACCTAGAGCCCAGAGGGCAGAAAGTTCATCAGGGCTCCTCTGCTGGGACCTGTACTTTGCTGGGCCACTACACTGTCGCCTTGCTGCCTCGCCATTAGCTTGAGTTCTGGGTCCTGTGTGGCTCTTCTGGGTCAGAGATGACCCCTGGGATCATTTTGTCTCCTGGGACCACCCTGCCAGTTACGTTCATCTTATCCAAAGGCAGCTTTTGGCTTTGTAGACTTTGTTGTTTTTTATTTCATTAATTTGTGCTCTTTTAAATTTCCTTCTAACCTCTAGATTTTAGTTGTTCTTTCTTTGACTTCTTGGCAAGGAAGAAGTGAACCTTTGGAGATGGAAGTTAAGGTTACTGGTTTTTAATGTCCTTTTCCACTGTATACATGTAGGGGTTTAAACAGTCCTCAAAGCTATGCTTTTGCTGCATTTCACAGGTTGTGAAATTTCAGTTTTTAATTTTCTAGCTTCCCTGTGACTTTTATCTTCCCACAGAGGATATCTGGAGGTCTCTTGCTTAAATTCTAAACAATTTGGGATTATATAGTTTCCTTTCTGTCACTGATTTCTAGTTTAATTCTACTTTGATCAATAAAAATGCCCTGTAAACTCTGAAATTTATTGAAAATCCTAGCATATAATCATTATAATAAATGGCATATACTTGAAGACAGCATATGTTCTAGTTGTTGGCTGTAGTGTTCTGTTTATGTCAATTGAGTCAAGTTGCTTAATTGTATTCATATTTTCTCCATCTTTCTTAATTTCTGTTTACTTGTCTTACTACTACAGGAGGAAAGTGAAACTCTCAAGCTACCTAATTCCTTTTCCTGTTCTGTCAATTTTTCCTAAATCAGCTTTCTTGAAAGGAATTTTGCATATAAAATAAAATTCATTATGTGAATCATAATTCAGTACATTTTTAAAAACAGTTTTATTGGGACTAATTCACTTGCCTTACAATTTACCCATTTAAAGTGTACAATTGAATAGGTTTTGTATGTTAACAGTTGTGGAACTGTCATTTCATTTTCATCACGCAGAAAGAAACCTTTACAGTACTTATTTGTAATCAATTCCTCTTCCTCCGTTTCCCCGACTCTCAGCAACTAGTAATTTATCTTCTGTTTATGTGGATTCACCTGCTCTGGCATGTGATGGAGGCATTTCGTATGTCAGCATTTTTGTGTCTGGCTTCTTTTACTTAGCATATTTTCAAGGTTCATCCATATTGTAGCATGAAACGGTACTTTGCTCATTTTTATGGTGGAAAAGTATTCTTTTTATGGATATTTAATACATTTTGTCCATTTATCGGTTGATAGACACTTGGTTACTTACACTTTGGGGCTGCTATAAATATCGCCTCTAGGATTATCAATGTAGGAATTTTTGCATTTCCCTAGGAGTGAAACTGTTGGGTCAGATGGTAACTGGCATTTTGAGTAGCTGCCAAACCACTTTCCAGAGCATCATCACCAGTTTACATTCCTTATAGCAGTGCATTAGGAAGTTTGGAATTTCTCTGACATCAACACTTGTTAACTGTTTGTGTTATTACAAGCCACATAGATGGCTGTGAAGTTATACCTTATTGTATAATTTGCATTTTCCTGATGACTAGCGATGTTGAGCATCTCTCCTTGTGCTGTTAGGCCATACTATATCTTCTTTGGAGAAATTTCTATTCAGGTCCTTTGCACATTTTCTAATTGGCTTCTTTTTATTGTTCATTATCAAAATTCTTAACATATTCTGGTTATAGACCTATATGATTTAAAAATTTTTTCTCTTGTATGATTTATTGATAGTGTCCTTGATACACAACTTATCTTTAATGATGATGAAATCCAGTTCTCTATTTTTGTTTTGGCTGCTTGGGCATATGTGAGAAAGCATTGTCTAATCCAAGACCATAAAGATTCATACTCAAATTTTCTCCCAATAGTTTCATAGATTTTTTTTTTAGCCCTTAAATTTAGGTCTTTGGTCCAGTTTGAGTTAATTTTTGCATACTGTATTAGGTAAGGGCCCAATTTCATTCTTTTTAATGTGGACACACAGTTGTTTCAGCACCATTTATGAAAATGATCGTCCTTCCCATTGGCTTATCTTGGAACCCCTGGCAGAAGTCAAGGACAAATATTGTGTAATTCTGTTTCCTTGAAGTGCCTAAAATAGTCAAATTGATGAAGACGTAAAAGAAGACCGTGATTACCAGGGATTGGGGGCTGGTGGAAGGTGGGAAGCTCTTGCTTAACAGATAGAGTGTCCGTGTAGATGATGAAAACCCTTGGAGCTGTGTGACAGGGATCATTGTGGTACAGAATGAGTGCTCAGTGCTAATGAGCGAACCACTAGAAGTGGTGGACAGGGAAAATTTTCTGTTGTATGTATTTTACCAAAACAAAAAAGGTCCATACACATATGGGTTTATTTTATTACATTATCCTTATGGCAGTATCATACTATCTTCGTTCCTTAGCTTTACGGCAAGTTTTAAAATTGAGAAATCAGCCTTTCAGGTTTTTTTCTTTTTTTTCAAGATTATCTTGACTATTCTGAGTGCCTTGAATGCCCCTTTGAATTTTAGGATCGCCTTGTTAATTTCCGTAAAGAAGCCATTTGAGAAGTACTGTTGTTAGAAGAATATTAAGTCTTCCACACCAGGAATATGGAGTGTTTTTCTATTTGTTTAGGTCTTCTCTAATTTTTAAAATGATGTTTTATAGTTTTAAGTATATGAGTCTTACACTTTTGATCAATATATTTTTAGTGTTGTAAATGGAGTTATCTTCATTTTAGATTATTAATGTATAGGAATACAATTGATTTTAGTATATTGATCATACATAAGTCATTAGCTCCAATAAATGTGTGTGTGTGTGTGTGTGTGTGTGTGTGTGTGTGTGTGTTGCTTGGGTTGTTTTTCTTTTTTTCCTGTTTTACTTTTTTGTGGGGGGTGGTTTGAACTTGAGGCCTTGCTAGAGTTCAAGTGCTAGACAAGTGCTCTGCCAATGAACCCTGTCCCTGGCCCTTCCATTTTCTCTCACTGCTCAGATGATCTGCAGATAGAGACAGTTGTACCTCTCGTTTTCCAATCTATAACTTTCTGGTTCTTTTTCTTGCCTGATTGCTCTGGATAGAGCTTTTGGTGCCATGTTAAGTGGAAAGGGTAAGAAGAGACATCCTTACTTTGTTACTCATCTTAGGGAAAGCTTTTAGTACTTCACCATTAAGTATGATAGTAGGTTAACTGTACCTTTTTCTAAATGATATTTGCCAGCTTGAAGTAGTTCTCTTATGTATGTATGTATGTATGAATGTATTATGTATTTATTTATTTTATGAGACAAGGTCTCACTGTGTAGTTCAGGCTAACCTCGACTCACTGTGTAGCTCAAGCTGGCCTCAAACTTACGGTGATCCTTCTGCCTCTGCCTCCTTAGTGCTGGAATTACAGGCACATGCCACCACCATCAGCTATTTCTCGATTCTTCAAAGTTCATTTGGTGTTCTTGGCATGTAAGGTGTTGGATCTAATCAGATATATTTTCTTTGTCTATTGCTATGATCATATGGTTTTGTCCCATATTCTTTAAATATGATGTATTATGTTGATTGGTTCTCATGTGTTGAAGCAATCTTGCATGCATGGGAAATCCCACTTAGGATTTTCACACACACACATACACACACACATCTTTTTCACACATATATATCTTTTTCACAATGTTGCTGGATTTTGTTTGCTTGAATTTGGGGTAAATTTTTCTGTCTATATTCATAGGGAATTTGGTGTAAGATTTTGTGTCTATTTATAAGCAATTCCTATAGCTTCCTATGGGTGTTTTTTTGGTCTAGTTTTAGGATCAGGGTAATGCTGAGCTTATCGAATGAGTTTTAAAGTATTTCTTTTCCAGTTCTTCTTGTTTGTTTGTTACCAGTGATCAAACGCAGGACCTTGTACCTGCTAGGCAGGTGCAGTACTACTGAGCTATATCCCTGGCCCTCTTTTCAAGTTTTTAGAGGTTTTGAAGGATTGGTATTATCTTTATTAATCATTTGATAGAACACATTAATGAAGACCTCTTTCCTGGGCTTTTTTTTTGTGTGTGTGTGTGTGAGAAGTTTTTAGTTTCTGATTTAGTCTGTTTACTTTTTAAGTCTTTTCAGATTTTCTAATTCTCATGTCAGTTTGATGGTTTGTATTTCTGGAAGTTTCTCCACTTCAAACAGTTTATCCGTTTGTTGCAATACAATATTTATCATAATCCTTTACAATCCCTTAAAGTTGGCAGCAATATCACTTCTTTCATTCCTTTTAGTTTGGGTGTGTTGTGTTATTATTTTCACTTATGTCGGTGTTTTTCAATATCCCTTCTGATTTCTTCATTGACCTATCGATTGTCTAGGAATATATCATTTAATTTCTATGTATTTGTGAATTTTTCTGCTTTCCTTCTGTTATTGATTTCTTCATTCATTCTGCTGTGATCAGAGAGCAAACTTCATGTGATTTCAGTCCTTTAAAATTTATTGACACCTGTCTGGTGACCTGACATGCAGTCTGTCCTCAGAAGGGGTCCATGTGCATTTGAGAAAGTAAGTGTCCTGTTTCTCTGGGTGGAACCGTCCAGGATGTCAGCTAGGTTCAGTGTTAGGGTTGAGTATTCTATTTCCTTGTTTCGATCTTTGGTGAAGTTGTCATAGCCATTACTGAAAGTGAAGACTCCAACTTTTGTTGAAGGGGCCATGTCTCTCTTCATTTGTCAGCTTTTGATTTATATATCTTGGAGATCTATTGTTAGGTACACATGTTAGTGGTTCATATGTCTTTTTGTGTATTGATCCATGTATCATCATAAAGTGTCCTTCTTTGTCATTAGTAAATTTGTTTTTAAAGTTGGTTTGATGTTAGTCATTCAAAGGAAGCTATCCTAGCTCCCTTTTGGTTTCACTGTGTGTGGTATGTCCCTTCTCATCATTTTATTTTCAACCCATAATCTATTTGAAGCTTTGAATCTAAAGTTTGTATTTTCAGAATATATAGTTAGGTCATTTTATAAAATTATTCTGCTAAGCAGGCATAGTGTCACATGTCTATAATCTCAGTACTCAGGAGGCTGAGTACTGAGGCAGGAGGATTGTTGAGAGTTCAAGGCCAGCCCAGCTGGATTACATTTTGAGTTCAAGGACAGCCTGAGATATATAGCGAGACCTCGTCTCAAAAAAAAGAAAATTATTCTGCCAATCTTTGAAAAATTTAATCCACTTACATCTAAAGTAATTAGTAACATGGAAGCACTTCTGCTATTTAAAAGTTCACTGTATGTCATATTTTTTTCTCAATATTTCCATCACTATTTTCTTTTATTTTTTGCAACAGGGTCTCGCTTTGTAGTTCAGGCTGGCCCTGAGCTCACTATGGTGCCCAGGCAAGCCGCTGCGAACTCAGCAATCCTCCTGTCCCTGCCTCCCGAGTGCTGGGATTACAGGCATGAGCCACCACGTCTGGCATTGTAGTATGCGGTGTTGATTGTTGGTGGGCATGTCTCCACGCCCACATTATATGTGGTTACCAGGGTTCGAACTCAGGACCTTGCGCTTGCAAGGCAGGCGCCGGAACCACTGAGCTAACCCTCCGGCCCCCATCACTATTTTCTTTTGTTTTGATTTTTTAATATTGTATCATTTTGACTGCCTTCTAATTTTCTGTTCTGTTTTAGTTATTTTCTTAGTAATTGCTCTGGGTAATACAATTGACCCCTTACTCTTCTAAAAATCTGGTTTATATTAGCATGAATTTAACTTCAGTAGTATGCAAGAAGTTTGTCCCAGTGTATCTCCATTTCCTTTCTTTCCCTTTTTGCTCTTATGGATACAGATTGCATCTTTATTAATTTTGTGCTTATCAACCCAGATTTGCAGTTACCACTTTATGCAATTGTCTTTTAAGTCAGATGAGAGGAAAAAAAGAGTCTTGAAACAAAACAAAATACATTTATACTGTCTTATAGTTACCTATGTGGTTACTTTTCAGTGACCATTTTTCCTTCCTGATTCAAGTTGCTTTGTAATGTGCTTTCACTGTCATCTGAAGGGCTCCCTTTCACAGGGATTCTCATTGTGTTCTTTGTCTTTGACATTTGCAACAGGCCATGTCTAAGGTGTGATCTCTTTAAATTTACCTTACTTGGAGTTCATTGAGCTTTATGGAAACATAGATTAGTGTTTTTAATCAAGATGGTAAAGTCTTCAGCCATTAATTTTTCAAACAGCCTTTCTGTTCCTCTCTCTCTGTCTTCTTTCCAGTGCTCCCACTGTGTATATGTTGGTGTACTTAATAGAAGAGGCTCTGCCCTCTGCCTAATGTGGTTTTTCAACCAACAAGCACCAACTTGCTGCTCCAGCGTGGGAGTCCTGACCCAGGCTGCCAGATCGGCCATGCAAGTGAGAAGCAGGCTTTCTCCGGGTCAGGGACTTGGACAGTTAAAGGGCTAGAGACCAAGCTAGGCCATAGTGGTGCATAAGTATAATTCCAGCACTAGGAGAGGCTGAGGCGGGAGGATCCAAATTCAGTGTCACCCCGCATGAGACAGTGGCTCAAAACAAGGTTGGAGGCCTCTGCTGGTCATGGTGTGTATGTCCTGAGTGAGATACTCCTTGCTAGGAGGTAGACCATTGAACTAATGGGCCTGGTTTATTCTCTCTCTACAGGTTCAATGTCAACAACACCATCCTTCACCCAGAGATCGTGGAATGGTGAGTGTCCCATGGCCAGCTTGCCTACTTGTTGTGGTCAGTCCCTAGAGTGGGAGACCAGGCAGCTTCCACTCATCCCATCAGTGAGCCACTTGGCATACTCAGAAAGCAAGCCCCAGAACTTCCTCCCCCAGTCCTATTCATTTTGTTTGAGGCTTTTTTTTTTTCCCAAAAGGCACAAGGCACCTGACTGTCAATTAAATTTCACTTATTGTTCCCTTTATTTTTAATCTTTTAAAAACATCTCCTATGTTAAAGCCAGATGGAAAGATAGAGCTCAGATAAAGGATAGTGAAAATACAGAAATAAACATCACATACAGTCCCCTTGCCAAAAAAGTAAACACATTTTCCTCACATTGCTTAAGCATCTTGACAGGTGCAGCTTCCTGTTCCACATGTTCTTTGGCTGCCTTCTTTCTTCTCTAGGTAACCCTTACCTCAGTGTAGTGTCTGGGCGGTGTAGTGAGGGGCAGGCCTTCTCATGTAGGGCATGGCCTCTGAGTGGAAGTGACCCTCTAACTCCGGTATGCCACCAGTTTTCTCCCTAAGCCATCAAATGCTCTTTGTAGCAATCACACATCTTTCTTTTCTTTTTTCCCACTACTTGCGATTGAACACAGGGCCTTCACAGTGAGCTCCATCCCCATCTCCACATTTCCATACTTCTTTTCCTTTTGTTGTTGTTTTGTTGTTGTTCTGTTTTGTTTTGTTTTGTGGAGACTGGCTCTCACCAAGTCACTAAGGTGCCTGGCTGGGCTTGGACTTATGATTCTCCTATTTTGGCCTCCCAAAATATGGTGATGATGGGCATACACCACGATGCCTGTCTAAAACACATTATTCGGCTATTATGATGAAAGCAGAAGACAGGCAAGGCTGGGCCTTTGCCACCCCATCACTTCAGTGTCTTCTCGTGTCTGTTCCTGTCTTTCTGGAAATCTAACTACCTAACATTGGGGTTTGGAACAGCGCTATGACCTGAACAGGAGCTGACTATTGGCGATGTGGGAGTAGGAGAGAGTGGTGCAGGCCAAGGGAGCACTTGTTCAAAAAGACCAGAGGGAGATTTAGCTCAGTGGTTCCGGCGCCTGCCTCACAAGCACAAGGTCCTGAGTTCCATCCCCGGTAACCACATACAATGTTGGGCGTGGTGACTCACGCTCACCAGCAATCAATACCACATACCACAGTGCTGGGTGTGGTGGCTCACACCTGTCATCCCAGCACTCAGGAGGCAGAGACAGGAAGATTGCTGAGTTCCAGGCTTGCCTGGGCTACATAGTGAGCTCAGGACGAGCCTGAACTACAGAGAGACCCTGTCTCAAAAAAAAAAAAAAAAAAAAAAAAAAAAAAAAAAAAGACCAGAGGGAGGCACAGTGGCCTTGTGTAGTCCCGCAGAACCAGGGAAGTGGAGCCAGAAGTGGTTGGGGAGTTGGGCAGAGGCTCAGCTTGTCTTGGTGTGGGTTTCCACTTGGTGTGAGAAGAATTTGGAAACACGGGAACTCTTCAAAGGGTGAGTCAGCAGAACATGGTTTGCATTTCCAAAAATCACTTGGGCCTCTGACCGAAGACTCATTCTGTTGCAGAGATCCTGGTGGCCAAGGAGGGAGTGATGTGACAGATTTGTGAGGGGAAGCTACAGCCAGGGGCAAGCTTGGTGGTGCAGGGACAGTGGACAGCTGGGCAGTGCATCACTGGGACAAGAGCTACAGGGAGGGCAGGAACTAAGGCAGATTTCAGCCTCATTTGGGGCATGTGAGGTCTGAGGCAGGGGACAGGAGAGAGGGATGAGTAAGAGATGGAGACCTGAGGGCTGGTGACGGGTCTGTGCACTGATCCTCTGCGGAGGTGGAGGCCAGGTGGCGCCCGGCTCTGCAGGTTGTCCCGGTCTTGGTCCAGGGGCTGTCATGAGCACACACTCCTGGGGGATGAGGCTGTGTCTTTAAATTCGTGGTCTCCTCTTCTCATTTACATAAAATAACACATGCAAGGTCTCTCTGTACACCCCCCCCCAACACACAGTTGGTAGAGGAAGTCCTGGATGCTAGAATGGTGCATTTATGTCACCACTGTGTGCCTTTCCCTGCAGGTCATTTACAGTGGGGTCCAGGCTGCAACGAGTCCCAGAGGGATGAACCATTAGTTCGTTGCATTGGAGCAAGCACACTTTAACTCGGGTGACATTTCTGATGCTCTGAGGTGACGTCTGCGTTCCTAAGACTGCCTCTAAACTTTATTAACGTGAGCAGCAGAAAGGACTTATTTGGCATTTGATGGCAGTGGAACAATTTCAGAAATGTCACATTGTCTTTGCTGCCTCAGGGGTATGTTTTAATCGAGCTCGGGTCTCCGGTCTCCACGGTGACGCAGTGCCCTTAGGGCAGTGCCATGGGCCTCCCCTGGGAACTGGGAGGAGAGCTGGGTGGAATGGCGCACAGGCAGGAGCCCTTGCTGATGTCAGGCGTTGCGTCTTTGTCCGCTGGGTCTCTCCTTTTCTTTTTTATACCAGGGAATGAACCTGGAACCTTTTTTTATTTTTGACATTGAGACCAGATCTCACAAAGTTGCCCAGGCTGGGCTCAAACTCTCAATCCTCCTGCATCAGCCTCCCAGCATGTGTGTGCCACCGTACTGGGCCACACCCTCTCTCTTTCTGTGGAGGGAAAACTTTGGGGAGACTGCTGGCTCAGACATATCTGAGTTCTAATCCCAGTCTCCAGCCCTGGGGATGTCCTGTTTTCATGAGCCTCAGCTGTGCCATCTGTAAAATGGAGAGGAAGTGATATCTCATGGTGAGGATGCGACAACTCTCCCAGCGTCTGTTTCCCCACCTGTAGAGCAAGTGTCTAACGTAAGGGCTGAATGAAGGCATGAGTCAAATGCTGGCACATCCTATTAATATTACCTGTTGAAACTCTCCATAGACAAAAGGACAATACTAAGCTACCTGATTGGAAGAAATGTTCTCATTTGGTATAGTAGATAGGGTCTCTGATTGTTCCCATGCTACCGACAGGGAGACTGAGGTGTAGAAAGGGTAGTCATTTGCCGAAAGAGAGGGTGCCAGGTGAGCCCAGGTTATTAGTTCCAGAATCCTACATGGCCCTGTCACTCAGAGGAGCACCCTCGAGGCTGGTGCCTGCCTAGGTGTCAGGCACTGTAGCACAGGGTGCTTGGAACCCTCAGAATGGATCTTGGGTGAGGCCAGGGTGTAGCTGGACTGGAGAGCAGGGCCGAAGGGCTGAGCTTCCTCAGTGTCCATGCACACCCCAGCTCCCAGCTGGCAGCTTGGCAGGAACGCATGGCTCTCTCCCGAGCCTGTCTGATTAGGAGCCGGCGAGCAACTTCTCCTAGCACAGCGGAACCCGCTTTTTCATTTTTGTTTGGGTGTCATTCATTTCCTTTGTATGACTTTTTTATTGTTTTCCATTCTCGCAAGCAGTGCCTTTTTGATTTCCTGTAAATTCCTCTATAATCATACTCTTCCCCACAAACATGAGATCATAACTGATCATTGCTTTCCTTGCACTGGGGATTACAGTTTGAATGTGTAGGTCAAAAGTTGAAACTTAATAAGAGCAGGCATCTCGCTTCCATAATTTAGGCTGTGGCTCTACTTTGCTGTTTGCAGATGATGAAATTGTCCTGAAGGTAGAGTAAGAAATAAAAGGAGATGCCTTCATACTGTTGAATAGCTCGATGCCTTGAGTGCTGGCTAAGTACCTCTGGAAGCGTCACAGAAGTGCTGGCATATCGGCAATCGCCTGTGCCTTTGGGTTTTAAGTGAGACTGTGTTCAATTGAGTCATTCGCCGGTTTTAGAACTGTTAATTACACAGAGTGAAAGTGTCCTGCATGCATTAGGCAGGCAGCGAGTAACACGTCTATTTCTGCTTCCCTGCCTTCTGTGTGCCCAAGAGATGGTGAGCACGGATGGTTTAGGGGCAGAAATGCCCCAGGACCCTACATGCAGGCTAACATGTCCCAAATTAGAAAAGATACGTCAATGATGACCTAGATTCTTGGTGTTTGTGTGAGAAGGATTACAGAAGGGTTGCTCATCCTCGTCTCCTAATGAATAAGTATTTAACCCTGCATTTAGTGAAAATGTCAGTTGGAAATGGGATTTGCAGGGCAGAGAGAGAACTTGAGTTGCTGTGTGCCAGGAGGCAGGAGGTGGGGTGTGGAACCTTCATCTCTGCTGTGTCTCAAGGGCGATCAGCTCATAGCGGGGCTTGGCTCTGGTTTCTTCGACAGGACTTATTAGTTGAGCCTCCTGAGGATATGTAATTCCAACCAGCTCTTTTCTTTTCTGTCCTCTTGTTGTTCTTGGATTTAATCCTTTTTATCGCTCAGTCTGAATGTGGAAAGGATGGGTGGTATTGAACTCCTGTGGTATTGAACTCCTGCCTGCAGAACCATTCCCTATACATTTGTCTCAGGGAGATGTGAATTCCTGGCCTTTTCATTGAGTTGTATTTGACACTTTAATGCTTGGAGACTGATTTTAGAAATACTTCATCCTGTCTTGCTACTATTTTCATCAGTGGAGCATTCAGACCACAGTTAATTGATGTCTTAATCCTGGGTCTAATGCCCAGAGGCAGTTTTGTGACCTGTGAATATTTAAGGAGAAAAAGATGATTGTACACATAAATCTCTGCATAGTACAGTTTTTGTCATTTCTGGTCCATAAAGGGAGACTCAGGCTGGACGGGGCAGCAGCCGTGGCGCCTGCAGCGTCCTCCGGCCGGTGTTGCTGCTCCTGTTTGAGCTGCCTCCTCCTTGTGGTGAGCTCACCAGGGCTGTGACCTGGCACTCAGCTCCAGCATGCTCCAGGCACTTCCTCTTCTCCTCTGCAGAACCCGAGCCACCTTTGTCCCAGATTCTTATGGGGCATCCTGTGCTGTCCTGGCCTGATGCTGTCCACTGTTGCTTCCTGGAGGAGGTGGCCTCATCCTCTCATGGGGATATCAACCTTGTGGACTGTATTTCCAGGAACCAGCATCTGGGGAAAGACAGGGCAGAGTGGTGGGCAGTCCTAGTGTACTCTGCAATAACCTTTTTTGGCTCTGATCCGTATTTCCAGTGCCCCCCCCCCAAATTAGGGCGGGTCTCTCTAAGTTACCAAGTTGCTCGAGCTGGGCTTCACTTATGATCCTCTGCCTTAGCCTCCCAGAGTACTGGAATTAGAGATAGATGCCACCATATGTAGCATCTGCAGTCATCTTAAAGATAGTATTTGGTATATGAGCTGCCGAAGCAAGCACTTAAAGATAGTATTTGGGCTTGTGTCTTGGAGGTAACTGGGCCAAATGGGACAGTCCCTTCTTTGCCTGGCACCCAGGTGCAGACCCTAAACACCCCCAATGGATAATTAAGTCAGAACATGCAGACATCTCCAAGCTAAGATTAAACTGGACCAGGTCAAAGCCCAGCCAGGCCAGCTTCATCAGAGAACTGCCTGTGAAATAATTTGCCTGTGTCTTGTTTGAGATTATGCTTAGACTTATATATTTCTATTTTAATGAGACTAAACAAAAGCCCTCTGTAAATTAGGTAGAGGTCCTATGTGCACTTTCCCCAAACAGAAATCAGAAAAGAAAGCAGGACTCTGGGCCTCGAGGGCTGAGCCTGTGCCTTCTTTGCTGGGGAAGAAGCGTGGTATGAGAGCCAGTCTTGGTTCTCGTTGGGCTCCTCACGGTGCTGTCCCCACTCACCTCCAGCAGGATGTTGCTCAGGCTGGAGGCAGGGTGGGGAGCCCTCCAGTGTGGGTTCCTGGATGGCTCCAGAGTTGTGGGCTGCCTCTGCCCTGTGCAAGGTGAGAAGGCCTTGGGGTCCCAGGGAGCTGAGTCTGCACTGTCCACTCGGACAGGCTGAGCGGCATCCATCCCACCTGGCCTGCTCATCTCTGGGGGCCTCATTAGCCCTTCTTGGTGGAAGTACAATATTTTCCAGTATGGGAGCAGAAGTTGTAGTGTGCCCGCTCTGGGCCAGTGTGTCCTGTTACAGTGGGACGCTGCCCTCCAGGGCTGTGGACTTTTGGAAGAGATTTAGGGTGATTGCTTTCTGAGGATTCCTACAGACTGACCAGGGTGTGCAGAGAAGGGGTTTAGTGAAGGGGGGGAGGTGGAAAGAGGCCTTCCCCAACCTTTGGAAGGCAGAGGCCATTTAGTCAGGAGAAAGGGGCAGGAGCAAGTCCCAGGCAGAGGAAGCAGGTCCCAGGGATGAAGCCTCAGGACTCACCGTGTGGAGCTTTACCTTCATCCTGAGGACATCTAGAGGCCACTGAAGGGTTGTCAGTAAGAGATCGTGGAGGTTTGCCCTTCCTCAAGATTCCCAGTTGCTGTGGGGCTGGAGGCTGGTACACCCTGAGTGAGTGGGGTCTGGATAAAAAGAGGAAGAGGGCCTGAGTGCAGCTGTGCAGGTAGAACGGCAGCCTTTGGTCATGCACTGGTCTCAAGGAGCACCAGGTGAGAAGAGGTCTGAAAGGAAACAAGAGCTCTTCTCAGAGCCTGGCCGGAAGTGGGGGTGGGGTGAGCTGGGGAGGCATTTTCGATGAGGACCCCTTTCAGTGGTCAGTGGTCATGGAGTAGCTGGGAAGATAGCACATAATGGAGGAAATAGGGCTGGGATGCCAGCCTAAGCATGTGGGTTGTGTTTGAGAAAGGGAGACAGACAGACAGCCAGGCAGATGAATTCAGGAGGAAGCCGTCACTTCCCTCATGAGGAAGAGAGGATATGTCCTAAGGGCCCTGGGACTCGGGGGACACAAGAAGCAAGGTGGCCCATCCCTGTGTGCGTCGTGAAGCAGCAGCGTCCGTCCCTCTGCTGAGGAGGAGTCAATATGGCTCAGGGTGGAAGGGGGAGGGTGTGGCCTCCATGTACCTGAGGTGGGCCAGAGACCGGGTGAGGCAGGTGACCGGGAACTCGCTGCCATCCGCCTGCCATCCCTGGACCAGGCACAGAGTAGGCCAGGGTGGGCCTTGTGATAGGTGGGGCCGGGCTCGGGATGTGAAGTGTTGACAGGAGCCGTGGCGAGAGGGCTGGAATGGAGTTCACCTAACAGAAGGGGAGAGGAGACAAGAGCTGGAGACCGATACACCCCGGTTCCACCCATGCTGCCATTCTCTGGCCATCGCTGTGTTCAAAAACAGAGAGGTCTTCCCATGGAGGATGACAGTGGGGAATGAGGCACAGCGGTCGCTGGTTTAATCCTGGGAATTGATTTGGGCCTCGGGATCCTCAGCTACTTCTTTGAGTTCCTCCAGCCTCTGGACACTTCCTATCTGGGGAACAGGAGCAAGCCGTCTGTCAGTGCCCTGCCCTGGGGTCACGGTCCTCCGCACAGTGAACAGCACCCTGTCAGGCCTCAGGCTCTGCCTCCTCTGCAAAGGAAGTTCATTTGCGAAGTTTTTCCAGGCTTCTGGGTTTGTTTGTTTGATTTTCTTTGTTTTAACCTTACCCAGAAGGTTTTATAGTCTTCAGAAGGTGGCAGCAGTCTGCAAGATGCCTTCCTCATTTTGCAGTGACTAATGGCTGGCTGTCCCAGCTGTGTGGTGCCACGGAGACAGTGTGAGTCAGTGGCTGCTTCGGTCAGGTCCCCAAGGGCTGGCTGTCTCTGATGGAGACAGGGAAGCAGCCCGGGTCCATGCCCGCAGAGGCCCTTGCCTTCCCTGCTGTCCTCGCTGCCTTGGGTTCTCTGTGCTGGGCGGCTCTACTGAGGCAGCTCGTGGGCTCTCTGTGCAGCTAAGGAGGACGTGCAGGGGGTAGGTGAGGATGTCCTCTGGACAGTGGGCCAGGTGCCAATCAGATGCTCTGGCTTTGCTGATCTGGAGGTGCTTGAGGGTCTCATTTATGAGTGGTAAAGGTGGTCGCAAAGGAGCTTGGTCGCCTTACCAAGGAGTGGAGCTGGCCGTTGCAGATACCCCAGGAACCCTCAGCCCGTTTGCCAGGTCTCAGTGTTACACACGAGCTGGGGTCCTCCTTCTGTCCTTCCCATGGCGGCCCTCCTCCCACTTGGAGTCGGGCTTTCCTCTCCCCTGAGCCTCTGAATCCAGAGAGGAAAGGACATTCCCTCCTCACCCGTGCCAGGAACATCAAATTGACACTTCCTTAATAACAAGGTGGAATGAATGAATATTTGCCATGATGGCAGCACCTCATTAAAATTTTAAAAATGTTATCAAAATGATATGTGCCCTGTGTAGAAAATTCTACTAATACAGAACCAGCACAAGGGAGATTATAGTCACACCACCTGCCCTGCCCATACTTCTCTGCCACCACCTTGCTCTTAATGGCGAGCTCATTTCCTGTTTCCTCGGTTCCCTTTTCTGGCTTGTCACGCACGTGGTCCTCCCTTGTATCTCACTCCTTGAACTCTGCACACCTTGCTCTCCCATTGGGTAAGCTGAGGCTGTGGAGGACCCTGCCCTTGTCGCAAACCCCTGTCGTCTTGATTTCCAGGCTTTTTAACATTTCCATTGTGTTTACGTGATCAGTAAACCTTAACTTATTTGGAGGGGGAACTAACTTTAAAGAATGGAAAGTCCCCCTTCTAAAAATAGCCCATTGCGCTGGGTGTGGTGGCTCACACCTGTAATCCCAGCACTTGGGAAGCAGAGACAGGAGGATTGCTGAGTTTCAGGCTTGCCTGGGCTACATAGTGAGCTCAGGGCCAGCCTGAACTACAAAGCAAGACCCTGTCTCAAAAACAACAACAACAACAAAAATTATAAATAGCCCATTGCATTGTTTTATCCTCGGTATTGGTTTGTTCTCTGTCTCTTTTTTTCTTTTCTGCCATATTTTCCCCTGTTGCTGAGTTTTTGAGTATCTGAAAAAGACTATTTTCCTTTTATATTTGCTTAGTAGTTTGGGAGTAGAGATGAATATTTCTTTGAAGTACAGGGAAGAGACAGTCAGTGATACAATTTGGCTAAGTCTCAGTTTTCCCCCTGTGAAGTGGGGGTGATGAGACCTGTGCCAGCTTGGGCTTTCTCCAGAGAACTGAGTTTCCAAGCAGGTGGGCAGGAATCACATGGTGAGTAAGTGCTCTCGGACTCACTGTGTGGGTGGAGTGCAGGTGCAGGCGCAGGCACAGGCACAGGCACAGGCGCAGGCTTGGGCTGTGAAGCAGTCGCAAATGCCTCAGTTGATCCTGAAGGAGCTTTGGAGCTGCAGTGATACAGCAGAGAGGCCCCCAGTTGCATTACGGGAGCCTCCTTCAAATTGGAGACCTGACAGGCCTAGCTGGCTGGCCGCCAGCACTCCGGCAGCTGGGGACAAGTGCTTTGATCTTGTAGGAACTGAATCCCTGTGATGCAGTCAGCATCCGCGGCCACTCACAGGACCTGTATGGAGCAGGACCCAGGAAGTGGTGACTTCAACGAGGGAGGCTGTGTTTCCTGAGACCTGGTTAGCTCTGGACCTGACATAAATGCTTGGACAGTCAGTTCTCCATGTCCTTGGGTTCCACATCCACAGATTCAACCAGCCATGATGGGGAGAAGGAAAAGACTACAGAAAGTTTCAAGAAGCAAAAGCAAGACTTAAACTTGTCACACGCTGGGCACCATACCAAACCCATGCGAAGGAAGCGCCGTGTGGCACCCCCTGCTGTGTGGCACACACACACACACACCCCGCTGAGGCCTCTGCCTTTCACAGACCTGCAGCCTCTCTCCAGCATTGTGGAGGCACTGCCCACCTCCCGTGTTGTTCATGGGCTTTGTATTTAGTCCTACGGTGGTTACATCTGTGCTGAACACACACAGCCTCTTTTTTCTTATGGCTGCTGTCCACGTCTCTGCCTCTTACTTCCCGTCCAGCCCTGTCAGCAGAGACCTGAGATGCATAGTATCCCTGGGTGGCCCAAGGCTTCAGGGAGGAACTGAGAGAGAGTTCTCTGAAGCCAACTGGACAGAGCCCTTGGAGGCAGTATCCTTAAGATTAAGACCCAACCGGGCTGGAGATTTAGCTCAGTGGTTCCGGCACCTGCCTCACAAGTACAAGGTCCTGAGTTTGGTCCCCGGTAACCATATACAGTGCTGGGCGTGGTGACTCACACCCACCAGCAATCAATACCACATACCACAGTGATGGGCCTGGTGGCTCACGCCTGTAATCCCAGCACTCGGGAGGCAGAGGCAGGAGGATTGCTGAGTTTGAGGCTTGCCTGGGCTACATAGTGAGCTCAGGGCCAGCCTGAACTACAAAGCGAGACCCTGTCTCAAAAAAAAAGATTAAGATCCAGCTTACCTGCCATGCCGCATTTAACCTTCTCCCACAGATGGGGAAACTGAGGCTCAGGGAAGCAGAGCCTGTCTAGCATGGAGGCTGGGCCTCTTCTACCACCCATGTGGCTTTCAGCTCTTTTCACTGAAGGCAGCCTGCTTGCCCTTAGCTGGTGCTGGGGGAGGAAAAGTAGCTGCTGCTCTTCTCTCCAAGGCATTTCTTAAGTGATGACTGCTCAGGAAAGCGCATCACTTCTGGAGCTTGGGGCCTCCTCAGGCCTTGCAACTGCAGGCAAGCCCAGCTTCCAGACCATTAGGGTATGCTGGGTCTCCTTGGAGGGTCTCAACCCCTGCTAGGGGTCACTAACTTGCCACTTTGTTTTTCGTTCCTGAAGTCGAGTCTTCAAGACAGACATGGAGCTGGAGGTTTTGCGCTACACCAATCGTATCTCCAGCGAAGCCCATAAGGAGGTGAGTTGTTCCTGGCTGTAGTTGGGTAGGTACCATCTGCACGTGGGGCAGGAGAATGCATGGGGCTGAACGGGTGAGGCTGGACTCTGTGAGAGGGAGGACCATGCGAGAGACAGAAAGCTTTGCACGTGACAACATTTTTTTGACTGTACACTGGGCAGTGACAGCTGTTTACCTTAAGTCACCCACCTCCATGAGAGTAGTGGATATTGACCTTCAAGGATGTGGTCTTCGAAAGGTCCCAAGTCCCAGGAGGGCTAGGGCTCTCCTTCCTGGTGTCCCGGCAGTTGCCGGCTCCTTTTAGGGCATCTCTGTCCTTAACTAATCCCAGCACACACTACCATCGTGTGTTTTCTGAACACATCTTCTCATTGTTGCTTCTAAATCTCCCTCTTGACAGATGAATGAGGCCAAATAAGGAAGTTTATATTTTTAATGCCAGTGGGATACCTGGGATAGCTCAGTTCCTGGGATAGCCCAATGCCTGTGGCAGGGATCTGCGGGGCTCTGTGTTAGGAAATAGACAAAGGTGATTGATGGCTGTGTAATCTCTTCTGAGTTAATTTTCTGTTTGATAAAAGTCAGGCAAAAGATACCTTTCAGAAATAATCCCACCCACTTGCTTAGCACTGGATGTTTACCAGACACAGCTCCGTCAAACCTTTGCTGTGCTCAGCCCGCCTGCTGCCTTCAAGCTGTAGCTCTGAGCTTGGTGTTTATTGGCTTCCAAATGGAAGTGCTCCGCAGTGGTTTAAATAAACACCGCGGATCTGGGGGCATTTAAAAGTTCCAATTTGTCACATTTCTGTACCACCGTGTGCACATACCATTCCCCCTCCTTTTTTTCTTTAAGTGCTCCGTTTGCTGAAGTGCCATACATTATTTATAAGTCTGTGTTACTCACCTGCTTAATACAAATGTCTTTGCTTAATATCCATCCTCCAGGTAATGAAGGCTGTAAAAGTGGGAATGAAAGAATATGAGATGGAAAGGTAAGCTGTGTCTCTCTGGGTAAAGATTAAAATGTAAAAAACAGTAATTTATGTTCCCTAAGCAAGTAACAGATGAGACTCTGCAGTGCCGCTGTGCACAGATTGAGCAGGGATTAGGGGCCGGCTTTGGGGTCCTGGGCAGAGACTATTTTTCTTCTGGCCATGGCCACCTCCCTGGCTCTTGGCAGAGTGTTTGATGGTAATGGTCATTGATTACTTTTCGGGGTGGTTTAGTGCCCCATCATTCCAGTCTTAGACTTTGTTTCTGCAATTTGCAGGAAACTTTACCAAATAGCCGCTATTGTGAGTCTGAAAGCCACCAGTAAAACAGCTTGCCATTTTTGTGTGTAAATGCCTCCATTACGTCTCTTGTGCTGGAGGACTGGGTGGAGGGATGGTTAAGTGGGTCGTAAAGAGCTCCAGAGAGCTCCATCAGCCTTTGGGTCCAGTGAGGCCTGCGGTGAGCCAGTGTACCCAGCGGTGCTGCCTGGAGCTGCCAGCTCAGCCTGCCACAGGATCTAGGAGTCTCCAGACATCTGCCCATGGATGGGGGAGCCCTTGAGTCAGACCTGTGCTGCCCGAGGCTCCCTCTTCCCCCACTTCCGGGGTCTTACCAGGGACCACACCACCCAGAAGCTCCAGGAAGGGCATACTGAAGAGTGCCATCCAACCTCCTCCTGCCTGGTCTGTGAGAGCTTGATTGCTGCCACCTCCTCCCCACCTTGCAGGGCTCAGGTGTACCCAGGGCGCTCTCAGGGCCTGCTCCATCCTGAAGAGTTTGTGTGCTGGAAGTTTGGGCCTCTGTGTGGTGATATGACAGGCGATGGGACCTTTAAGAGGTGGGGCTTAGAGGAGACTTAGTTTCTGGGTCTTTAGGAGTCCTGCTTTCAGGATTAAGGTTGGTCTTGTAGGACCCTGAGTTAGTTTTGAGAGAGAGTGATAAAAATGGCAAGCCTAGCCCTACCCAGCTCTCCAGCATCCTGTCTGGTAGTGGGGTCTCTTGTTCCCCTGCCATGCTGCTATTTCCTGTTAGGCCCTCTCCAGAGACCCAGCCAAAGGGCTGCCTGACCTTGAATTTTCAGCCTCTGAAACTGAACTAAACAAACTTTTCTGTATAGAGTAGACTACCTCAGGTATTTTGTTACCGTAGCAAAGAGCTGACTCACACCTGCTTGGCCCTTCTGACCTGTCTGCTGCAGTCATGCAAGGATCAGGGCTGACATGGGTGTGAGGTCAGCAGCGTGAACACTGGCGTCCATGCAGCCATGGCTTGGGAATGGGGATCTTTTTCAGAATCTTGCCCTGAGAGGAGTTTTGAGTAGTGAACCTTCTTACCCTGGCAGTACAGAGTCAAAGTGGCCTTGCCCTGCTGCTATCCACTCTGGAGGGGGCATTGGCAAGTGTCCCTCAGAGTCCTAGCTATGTTGGGCCAAGGCAGATGGGGAAGGGCCTGCAGAGCTGCCCCAGCTTTTGCCTCCATGAGGTCTGCAGCAGTGGAGTCTGTGTGGTCTGGAACTCCCAGGGCCTCAGCCCCCTTAAGGAGATGGAAAGAGTTTTGTGGGGCCAACCCAGGGCCTGAGATTGGCACTGCCCCAGAAACCTGTCCCCAACCGAGTTGACTCATAGTGACCCATTGGCAATACCTCAAATAAAAATAACCAAGAGATTGAAACAAGAATAGCTCGTCACAGCAAGGAGCCCTGCCATCTGCTGCATGCCGGCAGCTCCATGCCCTGAGCTGCAGGGATCCGGCTCTGGAGTGGCTCCTGGAAGGGCCCGAGCTCGCTGCGGCCTGTGGACAGGGCCATGTGCACTGTGGGTCAGGGGCCTTGCCAACCCCCACCCCATACCCTGCCCAGGAAATGAGAGTCTTTTTTCCTTTGACTGGAAAATTTCAGTAGTAGAATAGCACCAATTTTATATTTTTATTTATTGTTTAGTTTAGTTTAGTTTAGTTTTGCTCTCCCGGAGTGTTTTAAAGCTGAAACTCAGACATCATATGTCATTTCACTTGTAAATACTTCAAGAGGTGTCTCCACTGATGAGGGTATTTTTCCCTTTATATAATCACCCTGCCATTATCATGTCTAACCAAATTAACAATACTCTTGACTCTCATATCTGTGCATTCTGTATCACGGAGTCAGCCAAGCATGGCTTGGAAATATTTGTAACAAAACAATTACACCTGTCTGGATACATACAGACTTTTTTCTTGTCATTACTCTGTAAACCATGCAGTATAACAGCTATTTACTTTGTCCGAGGTATTGTAAGTAACTAAGGGATGATTTGAAATATGTGGGAGGATGCAAATAATTTCTAGGCAAATAATGTGTCATTTTATACAAGGGAGTTCAGCATCCAAGAATCTGGGTCTCTGAAGGAAATTTCAAGACTAATTCCCCTTTGACACAGACAGATGACTACAATTCCTTCATATCACCAATTTTTAGTCCATATTGGCAAAAACTGTCTTTGTGGAATAGGAATGTTCCATCAAGCTGGGACTCAAACAAAAGCTACATGTTGGAAGGGGAGTCCTTGCCGCCCTGAACACCGTCCTCCCACAGTCCTTCCCCTGCGTCCCACGAGGTTCCAGGTTGGCCTCCCTGGCTACTACTTTTTCTGTAGACCCGGTGGCCAGAGCTGGAGACGGCAGCCAGGAGAGGACTCTGAAAGACATGAGCACTGTCCAGGGTGCTGGGCGGGTGGATTCAGGTGTGTTCATGCTTGTGCCTCTGCTGTATGCCATGCCCGTCGGTAGGGGAAGCAGTGCCTGTTTGTGGGCCTCAGCCAGCCGGGAGCCATCAGACCCTTGGGTCCCTAGGAGGTTAGAGCTTCGAGAGGGCTGGGATGGGAAGGCGGGACCCATTTTCCCAGGGAAATGTAATGGCCAGGATGTGAGACCTAGAGTTGTAGGAGCATGTTCCTGAAGGACAGGTGAGACAAAGCATCACACCCCAAGGTGGTGGGAAGATGGTTGTTCATGAGTGTCATTGTGTCTTGGGTGTCCCTGGCTAGAATGAGGAGGGCATACCCTCACTCAGCCCAGGGCACATGTACAGCCTGAGGTAAGATGACTGACCTGAGCTCCCCCATCCTGGGCACACCTCTCTGTCACTGCCGTGTCACTCTGTGGTGCAGTGTGCACCTGTGTCCGTAGGAGCCTAGGATCTCCTCAGGAGCCACACGTCATCCATCCGCCCAGTGACTAACCCACAGCTGGTGGGCTCCATGAGTGGACGGAAGTGGAAGAAAAGGTCTTGGACTATTTTTCTGCCATCCTGTGTCCCCCTGGGGACTTCAGAATTGTTCTCTGAACTGGTTGGGAATAAAAGTCTTCTGAAGCATGTGGTGTTGACTGCCTGGGAAGCACGGCCTTTAGCACAGGCTGGCCTGCTGCCCGGGCAGGTCAGGGTAGCCAGACTGCCGTGCAGACCCTGGTCTCACAGGTTAAAAGGAAGCAAGCTGCTCTTTTGTGCATGTCGATGGCACTCTGCACACATGGCAGTTGTCCCTGAAACCTGATGGACCTTCTCTTGGGAATAGCCAGCTCCAGCCCCACAGAGAGACCAGGCAAGAGGGGCCAGGAGCCTTGCAAGTCAGGGTGGGTCGCAGGGACACCACCGAGACCCTGTGCTCAGATTCAGAGATGTTGGTCAGGAGGCCTGATTCTAAGCCTGGCCTTCTGTTATTATTATTATTAATTATCAAAGATTTGTTGTATAATCTAGAGAACATGTTAAAAAAATAAGCTAGTTGATGACATTTATGAAGACACCTCCTGCTCCTGTGAGCAAGGTTTGAGTGGAAATGAAAATCACTTTCTGAAATTGAGGTGTAATAAATTGTGTTAAACCAATAAGACATTAATGTTTGGGCAAATCGGGCTCTAACAGCATCTGACTGCAGGCCCAATCAGGCAGTTCGTTTTACCACCTCATATTATTTAATGTTAGTGGTGTAACCAGCTTGTAGCTGGCTGGCATGGGGCTGGCAGCTGAATCAATTACCTGCAAACACTAATTTAGAGCATGCTCAATTGGCTGTGTAAGCAGGTCCTGGTTCACGTTTGCCACAAGGAGATTAATAACTTGATGTGTTTGACAGCCTGGGACCTTAATTGAAATTACACTCTCTCTCTCTCCACACTGTGAGTGGAGCACATTGCGCCATTTCACAATGGCCTGGGCTGGGGGGTGGAGAGCCAGGCAGTAAGTCATTTAAAAGACTTGAGGGTCTCTGAGGTGTGATAGGGTCACCATGGCCTCATCCTCCTCCCCTCGTGAACATTTGACCATGTCTCAGACCTGGGACAAGGTCTGGGTTTTTTCTGGACTTTGTCACAATGACAGCCCATAATAGTAGCTCTCTGTGTTAATGAAGAACTTTTCCAGCTGTGCTACTTTTTTGTTAAAGGTCTTGCTGTGTTTTCCTGCCCTTTGGGCAGAAGGAGTGAGTCACAATTCTGTGTGTTAAATGTCCCTGTTGAGTTGAAATGGAGGGGTCGGTAGGGACTTGGACACACACTGTACATACCACACCACACACAACACATCTGTACACACACCAGCTGTCCACCACACATGCCACATTCCTTCATCACACACACTCTATATTCTCACTGCACACACACTGCATACACACACATCCTGCACATACCATATGCCTGCTCCACATGCCACACCCTTGACACTCCCCACATACCACCACATATACACACACCACACCCTTGTATATATACTACAGATGCCACACACACCTATGTGTACATCACCATATATAACATTCCTATATATACCATACCCGACACCCATGTATACACCACATACAGCTACAAACACTATGTACAACACACTCACCATACATACCACACATACACATGGCACACACTATCTCTACCCACACACACACTGTACCTTCACATCTGTGTACACGCCCACACCACACACACCCCTAAAAAACCAACCCCCAACTCCACACGTGGACTTTCCGTCAGTCTAGTTTACCCACGGCAAGTTGCAAAGCCCTCGCCACGTTCTCTGTTTTTAGTGCAGGTATGAGACCCATTTCTTCTCTGGGACAAGAGACTAGCTCCAGTAAGGAGCCGGAGGGGAAGTCTGTAGATGGCCGCACAGCACTCCTCTGTGCTGCCTGCACCAGCAGCGCTGCAAGACGCAGGCAGGCACGGCAAGTGGGTCCTGTGGACCCCTGAGCACCCTTCCCCACCCCCAAATCAGGAAGTGGCTCCTCAGGTCTCCTTCTCCCTGGAGGCCATGAGCCTCCCAGACTGGTGCCCTCCTCTTCAGGTCTGTCCTTCCCTCTTAGCATACTGCTGTCATCTGTGAAGAGCCACCCTTTGGTACCCTCCTTGCCCTCCTCTGTTCCCTCCTTCAGCTGAGGGTGTGATCAGACCTGGCCCTGTGTGTCTCTAGCCATAACCAGGGCATCCACATTTTTGTTGGTGCTGGATGTCACCAGGAATTTTCTGTTCTCTTTCCAGGAGGTTCTGGAGATGGTTGGGCGTGGTCTGGCCTAATCTGGTCTTGTTAAGCCTGGGCATCAGTGGACCATCCTCAGTTTTCCCATTCCCATCAAAGCTGCTGGAATTTGGTTGGGGATCTGGGGGACAGGCGTGGTTCTCAATGGAAGAGTGGATGTACTGGGCCCTCCTCCATGGGTCTGTCACTGTCCCTGGCCAGGCCTGTGCTCCATCCATGCCACACACAGGATCTCTCCATGGGCCAAGTTGAGGGCCGAGAGCATGACATAGCCAATTCAAGAAGCTTAGCCCACTGAGACTCTGCACGTGGGTGTGAGAAAAACTTCTCTTGGCCTTGATCGTCTGATGTGGGTTTCCTGCCAGCACTTCCTTAGCAGCCCACCACAAGAGGGCTCAGGAAACCCCATTCAGTTTGGTGAGATTTCCAGGAAGGCAGCCTCTTGAGTCTTGTACCCTGGCTGCCCACACCACTGGGCTTTTGACCCTTTCCAAGAGCCCTGGCTTTCCTGTATGGAGATGTCCTCAGAGCTCAGGCAGGCTTTACTCCATGCACCCACCCACTAGGCTCTGGTGTCACAGTCTGATCGTAGAGTCCCACACACCACTCTACTGGTTTTCTTTATTGATAGTATGTTGAAAAACTATTCTGGAAAACTAACCAGGGCTGCCTAGAGGCAGTCATGGTGGTTGTGAGTTAAGCTGGCTATCATCATGTTAAGCTAAATCCCTACATAAGAAGAATACATTCTACACTTCAGCTTAACTGATAAATGGGTATACTTCAGGTGCAAACCAGCCTGATGTCCAGTCAGCAAGGTGGACAGAGAAGCAGAAAGAAGGGCTTTCTGCAGATGTGTATCCTGGTGGATGCAGGCCCAATGATGGCTTTGGGGGCACAGCCAACTGAAGTAGACATTTTCTTTTCAATCCAGGAAGAGCTGCCCCTTGAGAACCAAATGAAGTAACAGTAATACCAGCAGGCACCTTTATGGGTTTTCCTCTAGTGCTTCATCACTAACCTGGTTCTGTAGATTTTAGATATTTATAGTGATTTTGAGAAAGTAGTGTTTTCTTCCTGGCTTGCTAGGAGATTTTATCAGGACAGGATGTTGAGTTTTATCAGATGCCTTTTTAGCATCTCTCTTTGTGTGTGTGTGTGTGTGTGTGTGCATGTGTGTGCATGTGTGTGTGTGAAACAATCAGTATACTTTTTATTTGAGAGCAGTTTTGGATCACAGAAGAACTAAAGGAATATTAGTTACCTGCATCCATCTTTCCTCATTGTCTATATTATTGTGGAACACTTGAACAGCATTTGTATCTTATTATCTAACCCATATGTTACAACATTTTTCTTAGCTTTTACCCAGTATCCTTTTTCTGTTCCATCTAGGAGACTGTGTGTCTCCTTAGGATCCTTTGGGCTTTGACAATTTCTCAGACTTTCCTTCAATAACTTTGATGGTTTTGAGGAGTCTTCGTTGGTAGTTCGAAGTGTGTTTTTTGATTGCAGTTTTTCTCATGGTTAGGCTGGTGTTTGGGGTGATTGGGAAGATCGCTGATGCAGAGCACCACTGCCATCACGGCACAGCATGGGCACATACTGTCAACGTAACTCGTCTCTGTGGATGTTGGCCTTGATCACCTTCCCAAGGGAGAGTTCATCTCGTTGTTCCCTCCTCACTTTCATACCTACTCTCTGGAAGGAAGTCACTGTGTATGCCTCACATGTCAGAAGTGGAGAAATACATTCATTTTCTTTGTGGGGAGTATCTGCATATGTTGTTTGTAATTCTTTTTTTTTGAGATGAGGTCTCACTTTGTAGTTCAGGCTGGCCCTGAGCTCACTATGTAGCCCAGGCAAGCCTGAAACTCAGCAATCCTCCTGCCTCTGCCTCCTGAGGGCTGGGATTATAGGCATGAGCCACCTCATGCAGCATTGTGGTATGTGGTACTGGAGTTTGAATTGGGGACCTGTGCTTGCAAAGCAATTGCCAGAACCACTGAGTTAAATTCCTAGGCCATGTTTGTAATACTTTTATACAGGAGATCTACCTCTTCTTAATCATTTTTATTAGTTTACCTTTTTTGTTCCTTAAATCTGTACAAGTTCATGGATATTTGTTTTATGCTTTGCATTATAATCCAGTCTTATACTATTTATTTTGTTGCTCACATCATTCTAACTTGGAGCATTGAAGACTCTTTTATTTGGCTCCTGCATCCCTTTAATGCACACTCTGTCACTGTGCTTTCTGAGCACTCCCACCCTTTCTGTCACTGCAAAGTACTCCAGGCTTACCTTGCATTTTCCCTGCTCTGATCCTAGAGGCAGCCATTTCTCTGAGGAGCCCTGGTTCCTATTATTGGACAGTCGTGCCAAGATTGGGCACCGGTGTACCTTACATGAATCTGATGACCAGACTTCCTGCTGTAGGGCCAGAGTGGCATGCTGGCTCACACTGTACGTTGTCATGGTAGGTTATCATGTCACTAAGCTGAATTAGGATGCAGAGTTTTATAATGGTTAGAGTGTCCTGGCTCTGAGTCCCAGCTCTGCCCCTCACTAGCTATGTGGTCTTGAGCAAACTGATGACACTATATCTCAGTTTCTTCATCTGGGAAGGGGGCACTAATAACACTGTACATGGTTAGGATGAGGTACATATGTATGAGATATGATCAAAAAATATGTTCTAATTTTAAAAATCTTATTACAGTAAAAGGCACATTGCCATTAATCTCATCAAAATATTTCCTCTTTCTATGAGCACCCTTACTTATCATTCTTGTCACTTTCTGAAGCAGTTCTGAAAGTCTTTTTTCATGAGTGTCTTTTTGCACTGCGTTGCCTTCCTCAGGGACCTGAATTGGTTCAAAACATTTATCTCTTATGGTCATTTTGACTTTGGAGAAGAGCCAGGAGTCACACAGTACAGGTCTGGTAAATAGAGTGGGTGAGGACACACTGTGACATGTTTACGAGCCTGCCTGCCACCGGATGGCACTCGGCAGCAACATTCATTTTTTACCCTCCTTCCTAAGGACCCTCCCAAAAGAGGACTCCCAGAGCTGCTTCCAGAACTGGCAAGAACGATGGGCTAAGTGTGTTTGAAGCCGTGGGGAGGATTTTGAGGGACCCTAATGGCAATGTGTCTTTTGGTGTAATAACATTTTTTTAAATTTAAACATTCACTTATGTTTCTGTCACCCTGTGTATTTTACACAAGAACAGATACAAGAGGTTTGACATTTACTGAACATCATAATGATGTTTGTTCTGTTGCTGTTGTTTTACTAGCATTTTATACAGGCTCAAAATGTGAGACTGAGTTGTAAATGCCTCTTTAAAAAAAAACTCTCTTACCCATATCTTAAGAACACCTTTTTTGTAGTCACGTTTTGGGAAGCTCCCCACATTTTTCTGTGTCTGAATAATGCAGAAAGAATACGGGTTGGCTGTTCCTTGACAATATAAAGAACTCCTTTGATGCTATCAGAACCTTTTGTTTCCTGAAGAAAATCTCTTTGATCACTTTTCAAGTTCTCCTGTTAAGTTGTTTTATTCAGACTTTATCATTCTTGGAATTAATACAATGTATGTTCCAAGAAATTTTTGTTTTCATGAAGGATTTTAAGTTACCAATTTTGTTCTTGTAAGTTTTAAAAAATATCCTCTCTGTATTCCTGATTGTACTTCCTTTCTTATTCCAATTAAATATTCCTATTCTTTCTCTTGATTAATAGTGAAAGAGTTTTTATGTTTCACTGACCTTTTTATAAAATCTGTTCTTAAATTCATTTTTCAACTCTACTGTTTGTCTGGCTCACTGATTTCCAATTTTATTATTAACTCCTTTCTCTTCCCATCCTAAAGCTTATTTTGAACATCTGCCTTTTAATTGTTTAGATGAATCTTATTTCATTTTTTTGCTTTCAGAGCATAAATAAATTTTGTATAAGTTTTGTTGAGCACAGCATTGGTTGTATCCTCAAAGTTTTGATTTGTTATTTTGACCCAGTAAATGAACTAATTCACTTCTAGATTGATGTGATTGGAATTTTCTTGGTTAACTTTTTGTTATTAATAATTTTGTCATCATTTGTAGATAGAAAATATGACCTGTGTAAGGTTTTTCAGTTTTAAATTTTTTTGTGGTCTACATAAAAACATTTGTCAGTATTTTATAGAATACTAGAAAGTGTTTAGTTTTCATTTTTAAAGTTTATAGTTTGGCATACATTGAGCATGTCTATTATCTTTTTCCTATTTTCTCCCTTCTCCTTCATTTTTTTTTTTTTTTTTGCTTTTTTAGAGACAGGGTCTCGCTTTGTAGTTCAGGCTGGCCCTGAGCTCAATATGGTGCCCAGGCAAGCCGCCGCGAACTCAGCAATCCTCCTGTCTCTGCCTCCCGAGTGCTGGGATTACAGGCGTGAGCCACCACGCCCAGCATTATATGTGGTAACCGGGGATCGAACTCAGGTCCCTGCTCTTGCAAGGCAGGCGCCAGAACCACTGAGCTAACCCTCCGGCCCTCTCCTTCATTTTTATATATTTGCTCTAAGATCAGTAGGGGTAGTTTTGTGAATCTTAATACAATGTCTTTTCTTTACATCTATGGTAAGCATCATTTGAGTCTATACACTGGTGACTGTTATGTCTTTATGATTTATTTACCTTTTCACATTTTACAAGAAGTGTTTTAACCTATGTCTTGCATCTGAATTTATCTGATTTTTATATCACTATTAATATTTTGTTACATTTTTGGGGAATATTTTTTTTATTCCTTTATTTTTAAGGTTTATTGCTGGTTGCTTGTAAGTTGAAGTTTATTCCAACTTAAATGGTCCTTAAATTGAGGGTCCTTAAATCAAGGGCCTTACATGTGTGAGGAATGTTGTTTGCATTTACTATAATAAACAGTACATTTGTTCTCTTATTAATTGATACTTTCTGGTTCCCGAATTTTTGTTTTTCTTTATGGCTTTTAAATTTTTTTTGTTTGTAAAATTAATCAAGTTTTCTCCATACTCTGTCTTATGCATCCCACTTTAATTGTAGAACCAACTTTAAATTAGGATATAATGACCTGTATTTCTCTGTTGTCCACCTACATTTAAAAACTTAGTATTCCTGGGCTACATAGTGAGCTCAGGGCCAGCCTGAACTACAAAGCGAGACCCTGTTGCAAAAAAAAAAATTGTTGCCTGGATGCTTGTGTATGATTCTTTATTCTTGCAAGTGAGTATGTTTCCTGAGCATCCATCCTGGTGCCATTCTGGTCTTGGACTGTACTTGGGGGTCTGAATCCCAGGTATGTGGCAGCCACTTTGGATGGCCAAGTGGAGGCAGGCTCCTTGAGGGCAAGTACAAGCTGGGCCTTGGTTAGCCTTCAGGTCCTTCGTTAATCAACAGCCAGGTGGTTGCAGAGGACCCAAAAGCTCAAGTGGCAAGGTTCAAGTATTTGGACTTAGGTCAGTGAAAAGTTGACAAAGAAGCAGTCACATTTAGCAGAGAGAGCTGACAGGTGAGAGGAGGAGGCAGCTTGCTGGCAAAGCCATTTATGGGACAGGCTTGTGGAGTCAGGGATGGTTGGGCCACCAGCAGTGCTGTTCTGACCACAGAGTAACATACTCAAGTAGCAGTGTCACCGTTCTGTTTTTCCCTATTGTTGTTCCCAGAGGTCACTCCCAAGGGCAAGCATTTAGCCCTTTGGATCATGTTATCTGAGACCTGTGACGTAATTGTTTAGTGTGTCACTCTGGACGATTCTACTCCCTGCCTCTGTCTTCTCAGTTATAGAAGGAACTATGATGGTGGACCTGCAGTCCGAAGCTATGCACAGCAGCGTAGGCTTGTCCCTGGGATTCTGCATGGTAGCTCAGGATCTGTGTCTTTAACCTGAGCAGTGAAACTCGCCTTCACCTTGGGGTCTTCTTTGATTTCCTCTTGTCACACACTGTAGCTTGTGGATGGTGCCGGTGCTGTTGTCTTTTCTGGTATAACCCCCACTTCTGCACCCACTTCCCGTAACCTTACACCTCATCTATCTACTTTGCACTAATCTCAGTCACTTGTAACTTGACTCCTTCTTCATCACAGCTGTGCCCCTGTTCCCTAGATGTGCAGTCCTCTGAGGTGTCCAAGAAACACAGCTGGAGACTCTGAGTTCCTCTCTTCCTACACAGATACTTTCCCTCATTCCTTTTGCACAGCCGACCAAGGACTGTCTGGTGGTTCTCAGGACCCCTTTTGAAAGTGCTCAGGTGCAGGATACAGGGGGGAAACCCTGGCAGGTGCACTGTGCAAGGTGAGCCCCTGAGGAGCTGAGGACTGGGCTGAGCCATATTGGGTGGTCTGGGCAGTGCTCCAGAAGTAGGAAGTAGGAAGCTGCTCCTCCACAGTGGGCTGAGTGCCTGGAGTTGGCTTTGGCCAAGTACGCATTAACTGGCTTTCTTCCCTCTGGGGCCTCTGGATACCTCCTAAAGCCTCCCAGTCTGGTCGAGGCTTGGTTGGGGGAAATTACAGGAAGAATTTTCTAGCAAGAGAAAGACCAGAATTTGTAAACTGCCAACCTCTGGGCTCAACCCAGTGTACAAGTGGCTTTATTTTGCCCCATGCCATAGGGATTTTTCAGTGTTGTTTTGATTAATTTGATCATTGATTTAAAATCAGCAGATTTTCTTTGCTTTTCCTAGAAAATCTGCACAGCTAGTAACTGTGGGCCGGAGTCCCACAGAGCTGTGACCTGGTGGTGGCAGAGTAGTCTTTGGGTATACACTGCAGGCCGCACCCCTGACACCTCCCCCAGCACTGGAGCCCCTTTTCATCATGCTCAGGCTGCTGGTTCTTTCCTAGTTGAGAAAGATTTCTCATACTGGTGTCTTTATCAAAAGAAGGAAAAAAAGAGAATCAAAAGGGTCATGTGTTTCAAGAAAAGGGAGAGAGCTCTAGGGAAAGAAAAGATCTTTTATGTTTTGTGTGCAGATACCTGTTAGTTTCTCTTCTGCCTGAGGCCTTGAGGCTTCTGAGCTGGTCCTGCCCCCACTCCCATCCTGGGGAGCCTCTTTCCCTTTCCTGATGCATGGAGCCTGGGCAGATAGGAAGGGCATGTGAACGGCCCCGTGTTGGGGGGGCGGTGCCCTTATTAGTCTGACCATCAGGAGGCATTGCAGCGCATCCTGGAGGCGTCCAGTGAGGAATTATTGCCTGGTGGGAATGATGGTTTGGCTCCTGGAGCAGGCAGGCAGCTGTGATTATGCTGCCAGGTTTGGTGCTGGATTTTAGAAAATTCTCATCCAGACCTTTTACATGCTGGTGCAAAAAGACATTCCCTTTGGAAGCAATTATTCTGGGCCTGGAGTTTTTTCCTTGCTAGCTGTGAATTCTGTGGTTGTCATGAAGGGTTTAACCCAAGAACTTTGAAAGGTATTTTCATCTCTGAGCAGACACATGTGCTCCTGAAACCTGGAGGTGATTTATGATGGAGCCACGAAGGGGAGTTCCTGCACTCAGAGGCCCAGCAGCAGACCCCCTGTCCTGGGACTGTGAAGCCTCCCAGCTGGGCCCACTTCACCCTGCACACTCCCGGGCTCTTTGTTTTGTTTCCCTCAGTCTGTGACACGGGAAGTGTGGGCCGTCAAGCCTCCTCCAGCAGCAGCTGGCCAAGTGTCGGCCACAGCTTTTGCCTTCCACAGCTGCCTTGGAGGAGAAGGCAGAGGAGTGGCCAGGCCAGAGCGGGCCGTCCAGAGCTGGGCTCCTCCGTCTGCTTAGTAGCTGCTCTGGAAGCTCCTGTGTGGGATGTAGGACTGCCATGTTGTAGGAATGGTGTGAAGAGACTCAGACACCCAGGGGAGCGGCTGCCAGTGGCTGTGGGTGGCTCTTGGTGGCTGTTGGTATTGTTCAGTGTTGGTGACAGCCCGCAGCCCAAGGAGCTGCCTCTGCTACAGTATGGTGGTGTTTTCTGTGTCTCAAGCTCCTCCATCCAGCCCCTGCGGGAGTCTGGCCCAGAGGCTACAAGAAAAGGGCCTTGGATCCATGCTGCTCTTTAGGGACTCAGCCAGTTGCGTGTGATTGTGTCCCTTTAAAAACAGCCTATTCCATAGGACAGAGCCCTAGGGTGCATGCCTCAGTGTCCCGTCTGACCCTGCATTCGTGCCATGTTCCTTCCCTTGGGGCCACCCTCTGAGAGCCTGATGATTGACACACTGGTACCAGCTCCCTGGGTGCCCTGTGACAGCACTATGGGTCTGTGGATCTGCGGCTGGGTTTTCCAGCCTGCTTCATGTCTCGGCCTGGCCAAGGCTGTCCCGCAGCTCAGCCTTTGGGAGAAGCACTGTGGCTTGCTCTGTGGGTTGTTCTGGGCTTCCCTGCGGCACCTGTAGCCTGAGATGACCCGTCAGGCTGAAAGCTTTTGTTGTTCTACTTTCTTAGTCTGCATCCGAGCAGGAGAAGTAGGGATTGGTGCCTTCTTTGGGCCAGCGGTTGGGCGGGAAATGAGCTCATGGGCTTGGAGGCAGGGTCACATCAGAAAGCTGCCCCCCCTCAGGGTCAGCCTAGCATGGGTGAAAAACTGATGCACTCTGTAGTGGGGTAGGGAGGCTACTGGCTGCTGGCCCTTCTCCTGGGCGTGCCCTTTGTGGGATGGCGGTTCTTTGAAAGTGCTGCCAGCCACAGGACTGGAGGAAGGTTCCTTCTGGATATACAGTGTGAAAATGGGGCACCTGGCTCCCCCTGGGGCCTTGGTGACATTCTCTGACAGGTCACAGGCCTTGGCTGTGGTGTGAGCACCCGGAGCCATGCAGTGCTGGTTAAGCGCCACCATCCCCCAGCAAGTCTTGGTGCCCGGTGAGTCGGCCCAGCAGCCAGTGTGGCCTGTCCAGTGACTGCGTGGTCAGTGCCTTTCTCCCTACCTCTGACTTTTGCAGAATTGGCTTCAGCAGTCCATATATTTTCACCATGAGCTGGAGTCTTTGAATCATTTATCTTGGCAGCTCTTCTTAAAACCAGAGAAAGGTAGAAATTCATCTGGGTACTGAGAAAGGAGCCTGGAAGAAAAAACTGTCTGGTGGCTGCCGTGATGGGTGGCGGGCCCAGAGATAGTGCTGGTGGCTCGGAGATCAAACAGCTGAGAAATGGTTTCCTAGGAAGAACTCAGGGAATTCTAAGTAGGTAATGAGTAGTGACTTTCTTTTGATTTATGGCAAGACTAGGCAATCAATCTATAATGCTTTGAAGAGGAAAGAAACGAAATTTCTAACAGGCGCAGTGTCTCAGTGGTTTGGACCAGCAGCCCTTTGTTGGGGGGATGAGCAGAACCCCAGCCAGGGCATTGGGTCAGGGGCCGCTGCTCTCCTCTGGCGTGATAATCCAGGCTTCTCCTCTAAGCTGTATCTTCTGGGAAGGGCCCCTTGTGTCTTCCCACTGGCCTCACTGAGGTCTTGGCTTCGACCTTCGTAGGACTGTAGTTCGTGATACTGCCTCCCTGATAGATCTGGACCTTTCCATTACCCTCGATCTTGAGGTGCATGTTTTACTCTGCTCAGCCTGATAGCAAAGTAGCATAAATCTCTGAATTACAAACAAGTTCCATTCTGGAAGAACATACGTCAGACTCATTCATAATCTAACAAGTGAGCCTTACACAGTACACGGTGAATCTTACAGAGTACACCTGTAAAAGTCCCAAGCTCCAACGTTTGTAGGTGAGGGACTTAGTGTACGTCAAGTTAAGGACGTAAACAACAGAAATTTAATTCTCATCGTTCTAGAAGCAGGGAGTCCAGGGTGAAGCTTCCAGCAGTTTCAGTGAGCCTGTCCTTGGCTTGCAGATGCCCCTCCTCACCTCCGTTTCTCAGGGCCTTCCCTCTCCAGGTGACTACATCACCAGAGTCTCACCAGACTGCCTGAACTAGGGCCCATCCCAATCGCCTCAGGGTAGCTTACTCACCTCTTTATAGCTGGCACCTTTAGGTACAGCAGTCTTAGGAGGCCCTGGGGAGTGAGGTTCCTACGTATGAATGTAGGGGAACACAGCTCAGCTCCTAGCAGTGTTTCTGTTCTCTTCAGGAACCCTGCTGAGCTGCTTGTCTGCAGGTCCACCCTTGAAGATGCAGTGCCTCCTCCATCCACAGGGCTGGACTGGCCGCCAGGGCTGGACACGCAGCTGACACCAGAGGGAAGACAGACAGGCAGGGGAATTACGCGTGTATAAATTGTTGTCCAGGAAGATGAAGCTTCCTTCAAGCTGAGGCTAAGAGGGTCTAGCTTAGCACCCACCACACAGGGGTGGGTGAGAAGGGAGATGAGGGTGTGGTGGGGCCAGGCCTCAAGGCGAAGCCTCTCGGTGCCCATGAGCTAAGACCGCGGCTATAGTAGGAGGATGGCAAGGAAGCTGTGCAGGGCCAGCCTGGCCATCGTGGCTGTGGGAGAGCAGCATGGTTGACAGTAAGTCTGAGAGTAGAGCTGTGGGGAGGGTAGTGTGGGTATAAGAGCTGAAGGAGGAGTTCAGACTGCTGGGCCATGCTCTGTGGACAGTCAGGCCTTGCCTGGAGAACACGGCCTGCCCTCTCCAGGGAGCCTGGCACAGGCAGGAGGCTCTAGGGTGCTGGGTGCTCAGGGTTCTGACCTCTCTGTCACCTGCCTCCTGCTTCCTGGTCACTGTGTTTCCTGCTGAAATCACAATTGATTTTATGAGTGAAGGCATGAGGGGAAAAGAGGCAAACAACTTTGTTAAGAGCCAGGATATGGGTATGGTGGCACACACCTGCAGTCCCAGCACTCTGGAGGCTGAGGCAGGAGGATTACCTCAAATTCAAGACCAACTTGGACTACATAGCGAGGTCAGGGTCACCCTGGAATATATACCAAGACCCTGTCTCAAAAACAAAACCAAACAAACAAGCAGCAAAAACAAATAACAAAAAAACAGCCAGAGCATGATGATGTCTAACCAATAAGCCTAACTACTTGGAGGGCTGAGGCACGGGGGCCATATGTTCAAACCCAGCCTGGAAAACTTAGTGACACCTTGTCTAAAAACAAAATAACAGGAGCTGAGTGGAAGACTGTTCCCCTAGCACTTTTCAAGGATCCTGGGTTGTGTGTATATGTGCGTGTGTGTGGCAAGGGGAGTCATTACTTCTTAGTAACTTTGTCATTTCATTAGTAACTTGTTTAAAATCACACTGGCTAGAATAGAGGTGTGGGAGGCTTTGAATCCTGAGCATTGGCCCCAGAAACTGCATCCCATTTTGCCTGATAGAAAAAGGGCCTTTTATTGACTGCAGGTTATCAGAGAAGCACAGTTGTCTGTGGAAGATTCCTTACTTTAGATACATCTACAAGAAAAGAGCAAACACCTGATACATTGTAAATTACTGTGACACAAACCATATGCCAGCATCAGGGCAGAATCTGGCACCACTTGGTAAGGAAGAAGGCTCTGCCTGAGAAGGGGCAGGAGGTCCAGCTGCCCCTACACATGCACCTAGTCAAGGCCACACATGGCCAGGGACCCAGGAAGCCCACCTTGTTCTCCCTGCAGCCCTTCAGGTCAACAAGTCCAGAGCAAGGGCCTGGATTGAGAAAGGGATAAGGCATGGCGTAGTCAGTGGGCAGAGGTCACCAGCAGGGATACCCACAATTCCAGGCTATAGACAACACAGAGAAAACTCACCATGCTGCAGGGCCTACGACGGGCTAACACACAGCAGGTGCTCAGCAAGTGTTCCAGAGTGAAGAGGAGGAATGGGGGGGGAGGGGGGGATAAGTAAGTACCTGCAGCTCCCTCCCCCCACCCCAGCTCTCAGGGCACTCAGCCTGGCTGGGCAGCATTAGAGCAAGGTGGCAGCCTCCTGGGCCTGTGCCCTCCTACAGTACCAGGCTTCCTGGGGATGTGGTCACCGTCAGCCTGGTGGTTACTGAGGAATCAGTCCCCGCAGCTGGGCTTGCAGATAAAGGGGATGTGTTGGTGTCGCAATGAGGGGAGTGTAGCAATCGTTCCCAGGTGGTCCTGAGGCCAGACAAAGACCAACCTCACCCAGGATGTGTCACATACCAACACATGCTTCTGAAGATGCCATCTCGGTCTTAGAGCCAGGGCTCATCTGATTTGGCTTGATGGGACAGCAGAAACCTGCTTCACCATCCCTTCAAGACTGAAGTGTTCAGCATCACTTCTGTATAGCACAAACATAGCCAAAACCATCAAGGAATTACATGTCCTGAAATGTCCGTTTCAGAGAGCACTGACTTGACCATTTGGAGTTTCCCTCAGTCACAGCAGAAGGCTCTGGACATTCCACCCACTTCAGCCTAAGCAGGCTGAGTGCTCACCACCCTCCTGGGCAGTCAGGCTTCTGTGGGCCTCTCAGGACAGCTTGTGCCTTCCCACCTGCCCCTGCTGGGTTGTTGGGTCACAAACATTTACTGAGTAGCGACAGAAGCCAAGCCCTCTTCTAGGAGCTGGGGAGACAAAACCAAGGAAGACCTGTCTGTAAAGCTCTCAATGGGGACAAACCAAATAAGCATAGTGTGTTCGATGGTGACAAATACAGTGGAAACATAAAGATGGGAACATAACAAGGGGAGTACTGGGAGATCTTTGCAACTAGAATAGAGTGGTTTTGAAATAAAGGGGGAACTTATTTTTTGGCTTATGATTTTAAAGGTTCTAGTCCATAGTCCATTGGTCCTTCTGCTCTGGGCCTGTGACCCAACCACACATCCTGGTAGGAGCATGTGGCTGAGTAAACTCATTCTCTTCATGACTGGGAAGGAAAGGACGGAAAGGTACAGAGGTCCCACACTTGCCTTTGAAAGCCCAACCTCTAGTGACCTAAAGACCTCCCAAGAGGCCCCGCCTGTTAAAGGTTCTACCACCTCGCAGTAGCACCACCCTGGGAACCAAGCCTTTACCACACAGGCCACGGGGGACACTTCAGATCCAGAATGTGGCGGTGATGTTGAAGGCCTCCTGTACGTGTCAGATGAGACCCTCTGGGGGTGAAGAGCCCTGGGCTGTCAGAAGAGGAGTAGCAAGAAAGCGCCAGTAGTAATGAGCGAGAGGACAGGGCAGCGAGGGAAAGTGAGATCCAAGAGGGAAAGGGATGAGCAGAAGGCGGATGCACGGAGGAGCCTCTGGGCTGCTGAGCAGAGCAAACCTGTGCAAGGGCCAGAGCAGAGAGCTGGCGAGGGCCTCTGCTGGGCTGAGCCGCTCTGGAGGTCGAGCCCGTAGCACTGACTGTCAGCCCGGGGAGAGTTGTGGGAGGAGAGAGTCTAAGATGGCACCAGGGATTCTGAGGTGCCATTCAGTGAGGTGAGGAAGAATAGGAGAGGTGTCTAGCCGTCTGTGCCCTGGGAGAAAGGTTCATTTCCACTCGGGGTCTTCCATCCTGTGGCATGTTCCACTGATGTCACTTAGAAATGTGATAAATGAACATCACTGTGTTTGAGGAAAGGGCAGTATAAAATCATTATTTAAGCATTCCATGGATCCACGTCCTGTAAAGTTTGGCATTTGCTCCAGGGAGGTTTATGAAAGCCATTAATCAAGGTCCAGGGGTGGCAGCATTTTGGAGGTTGTGATCTGATTTAATTACAGACGGGCTGGCAGTCCTTTATGGGTCGGGACAGCCTGGCCAGCCCAGTGCTGGGGAGGGGGTGACCCACAGACACTTGAGCTATCAGTGGTGGTCTTCTTTGGGCTGGGTTTTTCTTACCCAGAGTCTCCTTTGCTGAGAGCCCCGAAAAGCTAAAACAAATGGCCAGACCCCCAGGATATTGCTGGGTGGCACAGGGTGACTAAGCCTTGGGCGGGGGGCGGGGTACTGCAAGCAGGCCCCACAGGAGGCCAGGGCCCCAGCATCCCCTGCCCACATGCACAATTCGGGAAGACCTTTGCACCCACCCACCAATAGCCAGGAGCCCTGGGGGGTGGAGGGCTTGAAGGAGCAGGACCCTGGCTCTGCCATGTGATCTCAGTGCTCTGGGTGCACATGAGGTGTGCCCAGGTCATGGCAGCCCCAGCCGCATCCCACAGCCTCCCAGCAGAAGCTCCTGGGGTGAAGCGGCTGTCTGTCTTCAGGCGCCCTTTGGGAACCAAACTCTAGTCAAATAAAGGCCACTTCCATTCAGCCAGGGAGGAGACCCTCACCACTAGCCTGACCACAGCCAGGTTTCTCTCTCACTTGAAAACATTTGGGTTTTGCTTCTGCTCTGGCTGTGAAGGAGTTGGGAGTGACGGCGCCTCAGCCTCGCGCTGCCACGTGCTGTTCTGAGGCACCCTGGTTCTGCTCCAAGGAAGCCCAGTAACACAGAGAGAAAGTCTCCTCCCAGACAGATGCCCTAGGCCATCCTTTCCTCCATCACCCAGGGGTCATGCCAGTCCTCAGCCTGGCCAGTTGGACAGTGTAAGATTCATCCTCAGGCAAGGCTGGGGACATTGTGGGCCCTGACGCAGGTCTTCCCTTACCTATAGTAGGGCTAACGGCCACGGAAACCATTTGAACTGCCTGTTCCGTTAATGTCCTACTGTCTCCATCTTCCAGAGTCAGGTGTCTGGCCCAGGAGAAGAAGCACCCCTGCGATGGTTGGGGAGGGGGCTGGGCAGGATTGGAAGTAGGTTAAGTTTCTCCTGCTGAAGGGGTGCAGTGGGGGCCCTGGTACAGCAGCTCTCCAGGATGCCGAGAGCAGATAGATATCTTCATTCAGTGCCCAGCACTAGGGACTCACCCTCCCTGGTTCCCAGGTGCCCCCCAGTCACCGTGGCTGGTGACATCCTTGAGCTTGCATGTGGGCGGTGGGCCAGCCAGTGGGATTTAGGGCATTATTTCCAGCTGCCCAGAAGAATCACCCATTGCTTTAATTCACCATCTCGTATGTCGGTTAGACACTTCATGCGTTATTCTTCCCGCATTCTCTTTTTCTCCTTTCTTTGGCTCCATGTGATTTGGCTATTGTTGGGCACAGCCTGGATCTCCGGCCCCAAGTGTGGTCGGGGCTTAGACCCTCACCTCCTCCAACAAGAATCAATAAGAAAACAGAGCCCATACCACATGTTCCATGTGCCTTCAGAAATCACTGTCGGAGATATTTGTGACACCAGCACCCGTGTCCCTGCCAGTTTACCTGTAGCAGGCAATTTGGCTGGATTTATTCCACTGGGCTCTAGGCACTTAGCCATTGAGAAAGATATTTGTCATTTTGCTATAAAACATCAAACACATCGTGACCTAAATGATTATGACAGCAGAAGGTTCGACCACAATCTAAAATTTTAGCATTATTTATGATGCTTAGAGGTCCGGTGCCTACAGTGTCTCCTTAATCCAGTCTAAATCCGGAGCGCTGTCTCCCCGGCCTGCCTGTGTGTCTCCCGGGCTGTTAATAACAGCTCCTCCAGGCGCCCTGTTTGCCCACGGAAAATCCATCTGAGGCTTTTGCATCTCATGTGGCTGTTAAAAATTGACGTTTCTTTATTGATGTAACTGGTTGCTGCCAAATACTTGGGGACAAATAAAAGTGGCTGGACTCTAGACAAGCAGAGAAGCATTCGTTCACAGAATTGCTGGCCAATTGATGTTGGCAGTTAAACAAGCCATCATTTAAAAGAATCTTGAAAGGAAAAACTCGACTCTTGTGAGAAAGTAATATTCAGAGTCCTGTGCCAGATCCAGGCGATACCGCCTGTCCAAGGGTCAAAGCACGGTGGCCAGGAGGTGCGTCCATTCCCAGGCTCCTGGCCCTGTTCTTGGAGAGCCCCTGTTCAGCCAGGTGCTGCTGTTCTCAGAGGCTCCTCCTGGCCCCTGGATTTCCCACTTGTTCTGCACTTGGCTGAAAAGGCCACCTTCCCCCGGAAGTTCTCTCTCCAGTCTCATCCAAGGCTATGCTGTTCCCCCTCCGGGTTCTTCTACCCGGTATGCTCAGTGCTCTCGGAGAAGGCCTGGGGCCTGGGGCCTCCCTGCTTGTTCCACACCATAGGTATGCGGTGGCGTTGCCCACAGACCTGGTAATCATGCCGGGGGAGCTCGAGAGCACATGCAGAGCAGGGTGTGATAACCATCTTCATCAGACGCTCCCCATCCTGGGGAATAGGCCGGGCCTGGCTGTTGCTGTGCGGTGGGTGCCACGGACAAGCGCCAAGGGTAGGAAGATGGAGGCGGCGGTAACATGGATTGCTCCACAGAGGAGCACTCTGTGGTGTGAGAAGCCCCAGCAGCATCTCACCCATCCCAGCCGCGCTGCTGTGGGTTGAGTAGTTTGTTCCAGCCAAAGCTCGTGTTGAGCCCTGGTCCCTGGTGTGAAGCTATTGACAGGTGTCGGGGCATTTCAGAGATGGACACATTTTTGTGGAGAGTGAGCGGTTACCGCTGGAGGGGTTGTTACAGAGTTTGACCAGCCGGCATCTCCCTTTGCCCTTTGTCCTTGTCCCTCACTTCTCTCGCATGTGCTCCAACCTATTGCTGCTACCACCAGGTACTGATGCAGCCCGAGACCCCAGTGGATGGCGCTTCCCTGCTCTTGCATTTCCAGAACTGTGAGATAAATAAACCTCTTCCCTTTATAAATTATGCAACCCAAGGCATTTTATTATAGCCACGGAAAAAGGACGGAGATGGGCAGAGAAGTCAGGGGAGCCCTGGGCTGCTGTAAGGTCCAGCCCATGCAGTCTTCTCCCAGCCCACACCGACCTTTCATCCCCCTCAGTGCTTCCTGGAGGCGGCCTTCCTCCTGTGTGACAGCAGCCACGGTAGAGTCATCATTCCCATTTCACAGGTGACACGACTAAGACCAGAGAGGCGTCAGGCAAGCCCTGCCCGAGACGGAGAGAGGGAGTCAGCCCCTGGACAGACCTAGGCCTCAGTTGCCTTTTGTTCTGGGTCCCGGCCAGTGTATGAGTTCGATACCCCTCATCTCCAGGCCTCGGGTGTATTCTGAGGGACCTGAGCGGAGAAGTGACAAGCTGGGCGACCTGCTGAGACCCTCGCCCTGGGGCCTCTGCTTGGCCTCTGCCTTCTGTTTTCCATCATGCTAATTACATTTATTATTCATGAACTGCTAAAACCAGCTTCTGGAGCCTCAATTTTCCAAGCCCCCAGGCTGTCACAGTGGAGGGTTCTCTGTGTCAGGCTCGCCCAGGGTCCCCTGTGGTTTTTGAGTCAGGATCAGATGCTGCCACCGCCAAGGGGCCTTGGAGTTGGGAAATGAAAACAAAGGATTCCCTGGCATGGTGGTTTCCCAGCAGCCCCGGGTGGCTGCTCCTTCCCTCTCCTCTGCCTGGAAACATTGGCTGGTGAGGGGGGGTCACCCCAGCTGCCTCACTTGGCCTCGTCCTATTCTGGAGCCTGCTTTTGATCTTCCTGTGTCCTTGGGCCTGGACCTGCACCCCGAGGCTCCATCCTTGCGGAAGTGGTTGTCTTCCTCACTTCCTCCTGCCCAGGCTCTGCTCAGATGTTTGCCACTGTGCGGTGATTGTTAGCTCCCTGAAGGCCCGGTCCTTCGCTCTCAAGGCAGGGAGGTCCCAGTCCGGGGGAGCTGAGCCCCGTGCCTGCCTCACGGGGTTTCCTGCCGCCCCGGCTGGCTTCCTTCTGCCCCTCTTCCCTGGACCCAGTGACCCAGGGTCACAGCCTTTCACAGCCACTACTGGGCATTCCCTGGTGCTGGCTCTGGCTCCCAGTTGAATGGATTTTATCCCCACACCCTATGATCGAGTTTTCATTTCTGTGAATTCTGTACTTGTGGAGAAATCTCTGCCATTCCCACCCTGAGGGTAAGGGAAGGCCACTTCTCATAGAGATGGCTGCAGTAGTCCCCAAGCCTGGGGATCTTCCCTGACACCGTCTACTCAGCTTTCAGACTCTGGGTTCGTATAATGATGGGTTTGAACAAGGCTTCCTCCCCACCACGGAAAAAAAAACAGAAAACACAGATGCTAGAATAAACACCGGAGAACAGCTGTCAGCACTAGCCAAAGCCAAGCACCCCGTTCCTAAGCCTCTCCCCTCTGACACCCTCGCTGTCTCCCCGAGCACGTGGCAGACAGGCTGAATGACACAGGCCTGTTGGCAGCGAGTGGCAAGATCACGGGGAGTTCATACAAGAGCACCCTGAGAGCAAACAGATAGTGGCTGTGCCCAAGAACACTGGCCAAGAGTCGGCTCTCCCTAGGGGAAAGTCAGATGAGAGAAGTTAGACTCAGATGTGTCTCCCCCAAAAAAGTTCTCAAGCGGCCGGGCGTGGTGGCTCACGTCTGTCATCCCAGCACTCGGGAGGCAGAGACAGGAGGATTGCTGAGTTCAAAGCTTGCGTGGGCTACATAGTGAGCTCAGAGCCAGCCTGAACTGCAAAGCGAGACCCTGTCTCAAAACAAAACAAAACAAAACCAAAAAAAAGTTGTCGAGCAGGCAACACTCCGGTGAGTGAGGAGCAGAGGGCCGGGAGAGGAGGCAGCACTCAGCCTGCTAGGAGGCAAGGAGTGTTCTGGGACTCAGAATGACCTAATGGGTATGTCTGCAAAATCCCTTCCATCTGGACACCCGAGAGTTGTGAGCTTTGTGTGTGTTTTTCAAAAACAGGTTTGAAAGAACCTTCTCTTAGGAACACTGACCTCCCCCATCCCAAGTGGTTCTCGAAATTTCCCCTTTCACAGGGATCTCGGAGCCCTGCTGACACGGTGAAATGACCATTTGTGTGCTTTTTGAATTATCCTGTTAGCCGATGACAGAAAAAAAAAAATGTAAAGTTAAATGCAATTTAGGGAAGTACCGCCTGGGCTGTCTGTTAGGCCATGGCCTGAATATTGAGTCTATTAGAAGCAATTATAAAAGGGACAGAGCTTCTTAATGTTTCTCCTTTGACAAGCAGGTTTTTAAATATGGGGCATTAGTTAATAAAAAGTCCCCAGAAGCCCATTGTAATATATTACCCAATTCCTAACCATTCATAGTCACTGGAATAGGTAAAAGGGGGATGTAAAATTAATATATAGTTATTATTAAAATTGCCTTATAAATTAGTTAAGGCCCCTGGAGGTACAAAGTAGGTGTCATTATTCTGAGAGCATCTCAAGGGCTTTGCTGTGCCCTGTGCATTTGTGGAACAGAAATGCCCCCTTTGAGGGTGGGCAGAGCTTGGCTCCAGGTTTAAGAATGAAACACCGAAGAAAAAAAAAAAGAAAGAAAGAAAAGAAACACTGCCTCACACTACATGAAGCAGGAGCCAGCAGCTGGGCTGGCACAGCTCTTAAAGAATTTTCATCCTTGATTATTGAGGTTTCCCAAAGGCTGACACTCTGAGTCAGCACCGAGCATGTTCTGTGTAGAGGTGAAGGAGGCCAGGTGAGACTGCACTGTCTACACAAGTTGGGATTGGTCCAGGGTAATAGGTAAGCCTTTGTGTAGCTTCCAGGCCCTAGGGTCTACCAGCTTGTCCTAGGCCTGGTATGGTAGAAACCATTCTCTTAAAAAGTTTTCACCCAAGAACAACCGGTCACAGCCAGGATAAAAGGGAAGGCAGGAGAGGGGATCTGTTACTATGGGCCAGCCACACCTGCAGGCCACCCCAGCTGACACATCTGGAATTGCTTTGCAAGGCATGTGTTTGTGACTTGGGCCCTATTGTAGCAACCATCTCAAGGCTGTCCATACTGGGAGCCCGGGAGCCCCAACGTTCCTACTTTTGCTGCACAGCTGTGCATTTAATTGGGAGATTTTGAAGCAGTGACCAGAAATCTGTTCATATCTGACCTGTTTGCAGAATCTCAGTTTCCTGTCCTGGAGGACTTGGCAAATGTGATATTTTATACATGCTGGTGATTTGTCCATTCCCGCTGCATCCTTGGCAATGGCAGGCTTATTTCCTTAGAAAGGCAGACCTCTCCTGGACAGAGAAGCTTGGTGCTGCTCCCAGGGGGCTTAAGTGGTGTGGGGTCCCCGGTGACAACATCAGAGGTGCTCGTGCTGTTCAACTGAGCCTTGCAGAGCTACAGTTCTGCCTGCTTCCTGCTCTGCAGAGGAACACTGAGCTATCATTCTTTGTGGGAGTGGGCTCCTCCAGCTTAGGTGAGTGAACCACAGGATGCAGCCAAGGAAGCAGATTCCAACCAGTCTCCCCTCTCCAACTCACACTGCTCAGGGGCATCTCCTTGGTAGACAGGTTTTTCAAAGAATCTAATTTCTAGAGAAGAAAGATAAGTGGGCTTTGAAAGCAGCACTGAGCAGACATTCTTGTGACTTAGATTCTCCGAACCACACACGAAACAGCTTTGCCCAATTTGTCTCTGCACCTACTGGCACAAGGGAGGAGGTGCAGGAACTGTGGACAGAGGGAAGGATGGACCCCCCTCTTTCACAGCCTGCTGTCTCCTGGGGTCTCAGCCCATGGTCCCGAGGCTGGTGGTTAAACCCACCATGGGTTTAATCTTCCAGGTGTGATCGAGAGCAGGAGCCAGAAGAGCGATGGCAGCCCTGGAGTCTGAGCACCTGGCACCAGCCAGAGGTGCTGCCAGGGGCTGTGAGGGGTGGCTGGGAGGAGAATCTGGGGCCGCTCGCCCTCCTGGGAAGGGTCCAGCCTGGTGGCAAAACACAGAGGCACAAAGTGGAAGGTGATGAAGGAAACATCAGTTACATGAAATTTAAACATCTTGTCTTGGCACAGTCAGAAGGGAAAGCTTGCTGTGTTTTACATCCCCTCTCTCGGGAAATTTCCTGCAGAATCCTAAACTGATGAGGACCGCACTCCAGCCCTGGCCTCCGTAAGGATACAAGGTGTTCAGATTTGGGAATCCACCCTGGGGGTCATGATCTGGAGTCAAAAAGGAGTTGAGCTTCTGTTGTTTTTTTTTGCTTTTGTTTTTGTTTTGTTTTGTTTTAATTTTCTCACACGATGGTGTAGAAAATACATCCAGCCGTGGTCCCCCCCATCCCCCATTCCCAGCCAGGCAGGTTTTTCAAGGTGCTGCGATAGGGAGGCAGACAGTGTGCACTTGCGACCCCTTGTGGCACCTGCGTGAAGTCAACCTGGGCCTCAACTGGGTTCCAGGGAGCCTGAGCTGTGTGCGGGGCAGCTCCTGAAGAGGCAAGGCTGCGCAGAGTAGAGCTGGTTGGTCTTTGACGGGTAGCTTTCATTTCTTTTAAAGAATGTTTTCAAAATGAAAATAGTTTTACCCTGGTGACAAAAGGTAATACTGTTAGCAGTAGAGTATTCAGTTTATATGGAACATTATAAATAAGACACAGGGGCTCACTCGTCCCTGTGGACTTACCCAGTAGGTTCTGGAGCTCCCCCTGGCACAGACAGATGAATTTGAAGTGCAGGGTCATACTGGCTGGGGTTTGTTGCACCTGAATGCAGTAGAAACCTCTTCTGTCAGTGAACTGGGGCGCACTGTGGGGCCCCACCATGATCCACTTACCTAGTCATCTGCCCCGACACCCAGGGGCCACTCTTGACTTCTGAGGAAGACCGACACCCTCAGCCTCATCTAGCCATCTCCTAGGGGATGTCTAACTGATCATCTGTTTAGAGTAAATGTCTGCAAATGGAGTTGCTGGAGAAAATTTTTAAGCACAAAGCCAAACTGCCTTCCTGAAAAGTTCCCCTTTATAGCTGTGGCTGGTGTGAGTGTCTGATGAGCAGGCACTTCCTGGAAATTGCTCAGTGGGTCCAGCGAGGAGCCTGTAGTATCCTCTCTGTTTTGTGGGATGCAGCCAGGAGCGCGCTGAGGAACTGACCTAGGACCCCTCTACAGACACGGGGGTCTCAGGGTAGCCACATGGACACTCCGTGACTGCCTGGGTGTCCTCTGAGGCCTCTGGTTAGTGGTATTATTTCAGTGATGACCCGTCTGGTAAGGGCAAAGTATGCCCACATCTGTACTGGTGCATCTTTGATAACCCGTGAGGTTAAACTACTTTCGTTGCCTTTTCTTAGGTATTCAACTTTGTAGCTTGTCTGTCTTTGCCCCATTTGTAATGGGGACATTTGTGTTTGACTTACTAATCTATAAGAATACTTTTTTTGTTTTTTTAGTTTTTAAGATAAGGTCTCGCTTTGTAGTTCAGGCTGGCCCTGAATTCACTATGTAGCCCAGGCTGCCTTGAACTCAGCAATCCTCCTGCCTCTGCCACCTGAATGCTGGGATTACAGGTGTGAGCCACCACACCCAGCTATAAGAATACTTTCATGGTAGTTTTTCATGCTGTTCCATGTCATGAAAATATTTCTGGTGTACTATATAGAAATTTTAAATAAGTATAAGTAGTCAAATTGACCCTTTCCTGTATAGTTTTTGTTTTTTCCATGTGTGCCACCTCAGTACAATTTGTCTTTGTTTTCCTCTTGTTTTATAATTTTATGTAAAGATATTTTCTGAACAATTATGAAATATTTCAAAAATGGGATACTTCGTATAATATATTATATCCATGCATGCCCATGGCTTTATTGTTTTAATATTTAACTCTTCACCTAAAAATGCATTCAAGAATGTGTCAGCACAAGTCTACAGCAGTGGGCCAGAGGACAGAGAAGAAAATTTCCTTTGCCCACAGAAGGCTAGAAATCTCTCCCTTTTTAGTTATAGCCCAGGTTTTGCATGGTATCTTGATCGCAGAAGTAAATGTCATAATTCAGGTGAGTTCCCGTGACATGAGCAAGGAACTATCTTTTCAATCAGTGCCTCCCACCCTCATAACATCCTTTTTTGCTCTTACTGTTTTCAGTACTTGAGTCCTTCTCAGGAGTGGTCACCATATATCATGTACAGCCACAGGACCCAGCTGAAATAAATGTGACTTTCCGCAGGCTACTGTAAGATTCTTGCTGATATCAAGCTTTGTTTGATTCTTTTTTATTTATTTAATTTATTGGTACATTATATATGCACAACACAATTACACTTCACATTGAGAATTTGTGCCAGTATGTGATATAACTTAATTCTCATTTTCCCCCTTCCCTACCCACCTTACCACCACCACCACCCCTATATACACAAGCTTTGTTTTCTTTTTTACCATCAGTGTTTTTCTTTCCTCTCATTGTTTACCCCTAAACCCCATTTCCCTTTGAATATTTACTATTTCGCAATATCGTCATGCATTCTAGAACACATTTACAACTTCAGCGTCTCATACCAGAGAAAAGATACGATATTTGACTCTTGATCGGGGTTCTTGTACTAGCACAAGATGGGAGAGGGACAGGATGTTTTCATGTTCTTGAGAGGATGATTTTAAGGGGATATTCCAACCTCCTGGATGCCCATTTTGAGCCATCTTGTGTCAAGACCAGTTGACACAGGAAAAGCTGTTTTCCTATCAGTGACCCAGTGAAAAGGCAACTCTATTTGCTCTTTAAGTTTCTTATTGATTTCTGACAAAACTTGAACAGTATTGCGGGAAGGGGTATGATTAAGCACGGATTCTGATTTTTCTGCCCCTAAAAACGTTACTGGTTTACCTGTAGTCTGTAGAATAATGTCTTTACCGTACTGATTTAAAATTCAGCACAGTCTGCATTTCCACGTGTAGTAGGTGAGGACAGCTTCTGCCGCAGTAACGATAGAAATTGAACTCTCAGTAGCTCAGCACAGCGAGGTTTATTTCTTGCTCGTTCGGCAGTGCCAGGATGGCACTGGCTCCGGCACGACTAAGGGCGGCTTCTAGCCCACCTCTGCCTCCTGGGAAGTTAGAGAGAGAACATAGAGAACTCACACCTATGCTTAAGAGCCACGTACGTATGCTGGAAATGGCACACTGTCACTTCCTGTCCTATTCCTAGTAGCAGAAAATAGTCGCAGAGTCCCAGCCTAACCTCAGAGTATCGGAAAAGTGCCCAGAACAAGGAAATGGGGTGGGCAGCTTCCGGCCATACCTCAACCCAGGACTGTTCCTGGACAGGCTGTGTGCATGCAGGGGAGCATTGTTTTGTTCCGCCTCTTCTTCCTGCTGTAGGTTACCCTTTCATCTGATGCTTACTGAACACCTACTGTGTGCTCTTCTCTATGCCCAGCCTGGGGTGAGGGGTTACTCAGGCCTGCCTCTAAGAGTTCACTTCGGGACTGGTAGAGAAAACAGATGGTGCTCTGGTCAGCCACATTCAGGGTAGAAGCTCTGTGGGTAGAAGTGGGGGCAGGGCTCGCCTAGGAAGAACTTCAGGTGGTGTCAGGAGGTCACCTGAGGAAACCCCAGAAGATTCCTAGAGAGAGTCATGAGGCCTGGTCTGTGGGTGGAAGCTGGGTGGTAATGTTGGAGTTGAAAGAGAGGTGAAGGCCCCTTCCCCCAGCTCCCAAGGCCTCTTGGGAATTCCGGCTAGTTGATACTCTATGGAGACCTCTAGGTCCACCACCATTTAGCTGGGCTGTGGGCCAAGAAGGGCCAGGAGATGGATGAGGAAAGGCGTGGTGATCCTGGGGAAAGGTCCTGGTGGGGTGCTGAGGTAGTTCCAGGAACGGAGACCACAGGGTATGGTGGACGGCAATGTGATTACCTGGGCTCCTCACAGTGTCCAGCAAAGCAGACAGGAAACATGGTTCACATGGGTGGGACTCTCTCTTCCCTGGTGTTTTGTGAGTTTTCTGAATTTGGATGGGAGATTTGGTGGCTTGTGAGTCAGTTTGATGAGATGCTGTGGGGAGTACGTAGGCCGGGACTGGAGAAGTCAGGGTCTTCCCTGCCTGGTGACAAGACCCAGCACATCAGCAGATGCCCGTGGCGACAGGGCTGGGCGAGCGCTTCCTCTGTCTGCCGGGACTTGGCCCAGACTCCACAAGCACCGTCTGCTGCACAGACCTGCAGTGGGGTTTCTCACGCTGGAGAAATCCCAAAGTCTGCCGGCTTCAGTGAGCAGAGTTAGTACCCTAATGCGAGAATATTTAACTTTGCATCAATGAGCAAAGAATAATTAAAATATAATTAAGAGCATGACTTTTTCTAATTATTGGCTTTGTATAATGTGTATTTAAAAACAAGACATCTGCACAGGCTTCCTTTGAATACATCCAGAAACCAAGGGAGGGTAGTATTTTAATTAAAAATGGATTATTTCAAAAACAGTTTAATCATCCTGTCATCAGAGGACTTAGGCCTTATTAATTAACTATTGATAAGTAGATTTAAGTTTAACTTTTTAAATTCACGTGCATATTCTTGACATTCCCCTCCCTACCCTCCCCCCAACCCCCCCCTTAGGAATATTTCCTAGAGCTCACTTCATGTATTTGGGGTGTCAAAGGAGAAAAGCTGAAGGCGCTTCATTCTCAGGTGCTCCATCTCTCCGTCCTCCGGGGGCCCAGAGCGCACATCCCGCCCCAGATCAGAGAAGCGGGGAGCCCTGGAGATGTCCCGTGTCAACAGAGTCCTGAATATACTCCAGATATGCTGGAAAGTTCCTGCCCCACCCTGGCCCTGGCAGCAGCGGCAGCTCCACTTTTCAGAGCGGCTCTTCCTGTAGGGGCATCTCGAGCACAGCTCTCATTTATCATCATAAGTGGATAAAAACTCGCCAAGTGATAATTGTATTCATGTTGCTCCTTCAGCCAAGTGTGGCCAAACTAATGCTCTGAGACTGAGTGTGAGCAGGGAGGAGAAGTCTCGTTAGAGGAGGCAGCGCACTCAGGGTGGAAAGGGTCCTTCCCTCCCGGGCCCAGCCCTGCCAGGAGAGGCCTTGACTTCCTTCCTGTTGGGATCCGGCTCAGCCCTGGGCTCTGTGGTTCCAGGGTGCTCAGAAGAGCCTTTTCAGAGAAGAAGCAGGCATCTTTCTTAGTAACCTGTGGCCTCGTCCTCCTGGCTAGTGACTGTAATGTTTGCCTACAGCAGGAGGCTGGGTGTTCAGGCTTCCAGGGACACAGCTCCTCTGGGGTCCCTCCAGTGTGGGGAGGGGGGCTGGCTTTCTGCCGCACAGAGTCCTGTGCTAACAAGGCCTCAGCTAGTTGATAACGCAGATGTGCTGGGTGTCCTGCCTGCCTCTTCTCTCACAGCCCTCTTGTTGGGGGGTGAGCGGGGAGAGGAGCTGTGGTCAGGGGACCCAGAAGATGGATCGGAGTAACTGGGATGCAGTCGTAGGGGCAGCAAGGATTTGCCCAGAGCTGGGGCTTGGCCCTGGTGAGGGTGAGACTGTGCTTCAGAAAGGCGTTAATCTGAAACGGCCTTCTCCCAGGGGAGTTGTTTCTGAAATGACGTATTTGTGAAATATTTTTAAGATTATAAGGCTGAGAAAGGAATTCGATATTTAGAAACAAAGTACTGCCAGACTCTTTCAAAATGAAACAAACACCCTAGAGGGATTCAAAAGCCGAAGTGCTTTCTTCCCTTGAAAGGATGATTTCGGCTCCAGCGCTGACTGTACCAGGTGGTTTCTGGGGCATTTGCTTCCTGCAGGTTCAGTGTTTCAGCAACATCTGTTTGGTGAGGACCTCAGTTTTGTTACTCCATCTAGAGGGAGAAATGGAACATGAGAGCCTGCACAGCCAAGCGGTGCTTTACAGCTGTGGGCATGGTGTACCCCGGAGAGAGGTCAGCGCCCTGACCAGCTTCATCTGAGGACCCAGTCTCATGAGGAGCCGTGAAATAAAGCATGTGGAAACCAGGTGTGGTGGTAGCACTCCTAAGCATGCACTCGGGACGCTGAGGCAGGAAGGTTGCAGCAAGTTCAACCTGGGCTGTATAGTCAGTTCAGAGTCCATCTGAACTACATAGTGAGACATTTTCTCAAAAGGAAGAGACAGAGAGAGAGACAGAAGGGGGGGGGGTGTTACCAAGCAAGACTCTTGCCAATATTCTGGGCTGCAGAGAAGCCCCTCCCAGCCTGCTCTTGTTCTGGGAGCTGAGTGCCCTTCTAGAGGCTGGGCACCTGCTTGCCCAAAGCCCTCAGCAGCTGGGTTTACCGAAGGTGACTTAATGCTTGATGCCTCTCATCACCCCGGGACCTGAGGACTGAGGGGCCTTCTGTCCACGGGGTTGTCCTGGGCCTGGATCCCCAGGTGGGGAGCTGGCAAAAGGGCCAGACTTGGACTCAAGAAAGAATTTAGCTTCTGTTTGTCCCATCTGCCTAGCTGCCAAACAGGAACGTGGGGAGATTCCCAGCCAAAGTCCTCTCATCCAGAACTAACCCAGGCTTCTTCTCAAAGAAACCCTAGAGTAGAATTCCCCCGAATCAGCCATTCACATGACACTTGCATGATCTTGGCTAAATTTGTTTTCTACATCTGCTGCTATCTGCTTCCTAGTTTTATTTAGGTTGACTCCCTTTTTTTTTTTTCTTCATTTAAATGTTTTTAAAAGAAAACATTTTACCCTTGTTATGAGTGAAACCCTAAATATAATTTGCCAGTATAAATGGAAGGTAACATTTAAAAATGAATATTTAATGCATGAGGTAAATGTGTTTGTCAGCACAAGTAAAGACTTCTCTTGGAGTCTTATCGTGCTTTTGAGAACCTTAGCTTGAAGGAAGCCCCTATCCTCCCCCTGACCCCCCAGTCACTTGCCTAGGGAGCCCCTATGTCCCTGGCTTTTCTCCTAGGGAGGGCAGAAGGTGGGTACAGGTGTCCCTTGGTGAGAACTTCTAGATTGGGTTTAAACTAGGATCATCTCCCATCTGTGAAGAGCCCTTCTGCACCCCAGTCACGAACCTCTCTGGGTGATGGTGGTTCCTTCAGCAGCCTGGTCCAGTTCAAAAGGAAGAGTCTGAGGTTTTAAGATTGACCAGGGTGTTAATGCGGAAGTTGGCCTACCCAGTAAGGTGAAGTCAGGGGTGGACAGATGTCGGCCCCAGAATCAGGCAAAGAATAGTCAGCACATTCGCTCGTGTTTACTTCCCTCTCCCGGCACTTCCAAATCTCTCACACAAGATGGCCTTGTTTGCTCAGGGCTTCAGTCCCAGAAGGGTCTGTATTCACAGACCTAGAGTTCACTACTTGACCCAGGTGCTGCGGACTCCTGAGTTTCTTCCTCCTGAATGTCGCCACCCTCCCAGGCACCGTTGTGGTATGCTGCCCCGTGTATCCTGTCCCTCTTCCTGGTAATCGGCAAAGAGGTACTGGTAAGGGTTAGAACGTGCCTGCACTCGGCAGAGGGTGGGCCTCGCCCTGGCAGCCCTGAGAGTAGACCAGGTAGCTTTGTGCTACCTCATGTGTAAAGGATTCTTTTTCTTTTCTTTTTTAATTGAGACACTACTACTTTGTAGTAGTGTAGGCTGGCTTTGAGCTCACTATGTAGCGCAGGCTGGCCTCCAACTCATGCTGATTCTCCTGCCTCAGCCTCCTGAGGGCTAGGATTACAGGCTTGTGCCACCACACCTGGCAGAATTCAGCTTTTAAGAAGACAGCTGTCTAGACCATTGTGCAAGGGGGAGTTAGCAAAAAAATAAAATAGTGCTCTGCCACATGACTCCCATCAGTCAACTCAAGGTTGATTAATAAAGTGTGAAATACAAAACCCACAAAGATGGTAGAATATATATATATATATATATATATATATATATATATATATATATATATATATATAAAATCATAGGGTAGGAAAGGGCTTCTTAAATATGATGCCAAAAAAAGGAGCTATAAAGAAAAAACACTAACACATGTGATCAATAAAAATGTAAATTATCTGTCTAGAAATGCCAGAAAGAAAATTAAAGGGCAAAGGGGGAAAATTGTTATATAGATGATAGGCAAAACCGCTGCTGAGTATCCTTCATATATAAATCCCTCAAGGATCAATAAGGAAAAGATGAACATTCACATTTTTCAAAAAGGAACAAGACATTCGGAAAGGAATAAATATGAGAAATAAGCATATAAGCATGTTCACACTTGCCAGTTCATCAAAGAAACAGTGAAATGCTGTGCAGTTTGCTAGCTGGACTCCCAGTGCTCTTAGAGGACAGGCCCTGTGGCGCACCATTCAGGCCCCTAAATGTGTATATGAGTGCTGTGTAGTCCGTTTTGCAGAATATGCCCTGAGACTGGAAAATGTACATATGCTCAGTAACTCGACTTCTGAGAATTTCATCTGACAACAGTGAAAAACCATATGGCCACAACTATCCATTATAACACAACCTAGGTACCTGACAGCACGAAGCCACTTAAGTAAACTATAGGCTGTGGTCCACCCAGCTGTACTTTCAAAGTTACAAAGTTTCAGTCATTCAGTTCAAAGTTTCAGTCATTCAGCAAAAACACACTGAAAACCTCCTGTTTGCCAAGCACCAGTCTGGGTTCTGGATGATATTGCAGTGAACAAAATGGGTAAAACTTCAGCCTGGAGTAGGCAAGCGAAGGTGGCTGGATTGATGCTTGCATATGCAAATGAGTGCTCAGTCAGATGGGTAAGAAGATGGTAGATAGTAGGGATCAACATGTGGATGGTCAGGTAGACAGGTAGGTAGATAATGGGGGAGAGACACAGAAATAGGTACCAAGGATGGATGGTCAGGTGGGTATGTACATAATGAGTGAGAGATACAGAGATGATAAGACTGGGTGGGTGGATATGTGGATGGATGGTTGGTTGAATGGGGAGTTAAAGCAGGAACAAGACACTCTGTGTTCTGAGATGCCAGACAGGCCTCCCTGTGAAGGAGTCATTGGGGGAGAGATCTGAACAAGAGGGAGCAAGCTATGGGGCCCCTCTGGACAGAGACAGTGGGACTCATCCAGGCTCTGAGTGGGAGCTTGCCTGGCGGGTCAGGGTAGCGAGGAGATGGGGATTAGGAGACCAGATGAGATGGGGAAGTGAGAGGTGGCTACTGAGAAGAAGCCAGGGTGGGGGTGAGCAGGGTGGTCCTGTGATCTGATATCAGTTCTAAAAGGATCTGAGCGTAGTCCGTAGGGCACATGGGTTAAAGCAGGAGGCCAGCCAGACCGCTATCGCTAGTGATCAGGTAAGAGCGGTGATGGCCTGCACCGTTGGAGGAAGGGCCAGCAATGGAGAGAAATTGCACAGTTCTAGACATAGTAACAGCATTAAAAATAAAAACATTATAGGCCTAGAAGGCATTGTCCCCTGACAGGGAACATGTGCTTTCTGCAGCAGTGCCTGGGACTGGCTGGGGATTACTGCGCTTGTGCACCTGTCTCAGCTCAGCTTGGGCCCCACGCACAGGTGTGAAGTGGAGGAAACTATCAGACAGTCGATATGGCATGACTACATGGAAGGACTCATGGGCTTTCTGCATGAGAGCTGAGTCCACACCAAATCCGAAGGTGCCCCATTTCTACCCAGAGCTGTTTGCTCGGCAGGGATGTGTGAGTGTGTGTGTGCCCCCAAAAGACCGTGTGAGATTTCCACAGCAGCATTTTTCATAATAGCTGGGATGTGCAGACAGCCTGCGTGTTCACTGATAGAAGGATGGAAAGTACCGTGGGTTAGACTCACTCCATAGAAAATGATGCAGCATTTAGAGTGAGCCATAGACCAGTACCTCCCAGCCACGTGGGTCTCACACACGTGATTCTGAGCAGTGGAAAAAGCCAGACACAAAGAGAGCATATTGCTTGATCCCATTTACAGAAAGTTCAATGATAGGCAAAATAATCTATGGTATTAGGAGTAAGGCTCCTCAGCTGATGCATTGGCACATGCCTGTAATCCCTGCTCTGGGAGGCTGAGGCAGGAGGATCACAAGTTTAAGCCACCCTGGCAACTTAGCAACACAGCAAGAAATTGTATCAAAATTTAATTGGGTAGGTTGATGTATCGAAACAAATTTAAAAGGACTGGGGATATTGCTCAGTGTGAAGGCTCTGAGTTCAATCTACAATACTATAAAGATAAGAAGTTATCAGGCATTCCTCAGGAAAGGGGGTATGTGGGTGTGCTCACTTGGACAGTGTCCTTCGGAGTTAGGTCCTTTCCTGTGTGTCATATTTCTGTAAAACTGGCATTAAAAAAACTTTACAGCTAATTACTTTTTTAAAATCTCTGTTTATACAACGTTTTTAAATGCCCGGAAAAATGTTCAACAAAATATTTGATAGAGGTTATCACAGGCTGATAAGATAATGAGTTGGGGGTTTTTTTCCTGTGTATTTTCTAAGAACTTCTTGTGTAAGAATTTCTACAATCTCTTCCATGTGTATATTTATATAATTTATTAGCAGCTTGCCACACAGAGCACTGACAACTAAGGAGATATGTTTCTCCCAATAACTGATACCGAGGAACTCAGAAACTCAGCCTAATCAAGCATGTCAAGAATAAAGGGGAAGGTTTGTTAATTGAATGTCACGTTATGTCCTCAGTTATGCTTAATACAAGATAGGCAATTTAGAATTACCAATTATCCAATTAAAATGCTAATTATCTCATACCTTGATAAGGCCTCTCTTGGAGAGAGGGTGAGCCACTTGCTTCTCTGCCTCTTCCCGGCTCCTGTCTTACTATGACCCACGCAGTCTGCCTCTGCCGTCGCCTCTGGCTGGCGGGTCCTCCTCGTCTGGGCCCTCCATCCCAGCAGCCTCCCCTCCCGAGGGCCACTGGCTGCTGCTTCCCATTAGCCTGGGTGTGGCCACGGCAGCTGCAGACCTGTTTCAGCTCAACCTGGCTCTGCACAGCACCCAGGTCAGGGCCTGAAGGCATTCGCCATACAGTGTTGTCCGCTGCCAGATTTACAGAGCACCGGGCCTTCCCCTCAGTGATCAGCTTCAGTCCTCACACCAAAGCCCCAGGTGGATGCTGCTCCAGGCCCCACTTCCCAGGGCTTTGGGGCATCGTGTCAAGATCATCACTTTGTGATCAGAAACTTTGCACTGGTGACATGGTCCTATAATTCCAGCCCTCTGGTTAAGCCAGGATTGCAGGTTTGACCCCAGCCTGGGGAAGTAACTTTATCTCAAAATGAAAAATAAAAAAGGTATAGGGGTGTAGTTCAATGTAGAAGCCCTGAGTTCAATCCCCAGTACAGAAAGAAAAAGGAAAGAAAAATTCCTGAAAGATTCCATGCACAAACCCGGATTCCGTGGCTTCTGTGACTATCCTTGCCGTAAATCACAGGTTCCTTTTCTGTGAAGTAGGAGAAACACGCCTTCCCCAAAGGATTGTTATAAGTGCAGAATGCTGCTGGGGCCATTTGCTTTCTGCCATTAGAGTGGCTGTTGTCCTGCCCAAAGTCTCAGCTAAAGACAGAGATGGAGAAACAGAAAACGGCCTGGATGGGAGGAGGCACCCAAAGAATCTTTTTCATCTGCTTGGCCACATGGAGGTGGTCCACGCAGGCCCTAGGGGCCCAGCCCCACACCCCCATGACTTGCTGGCTGCTCCTTGGGGTCTTGGTGGAAAGGCATGCCTTGCCAAGTCCGCTCAGCCTGAGGGGCCAGGACTAGGGTGGCACGGGAGGAGGAGGAGGAGGAAGGGAGGAAGCTCCGGGAGCACCAGGCAGCAAAGAAAGCTGCTGAAGGCAGAGATGCCACCGCAGGTCCCCTGAGCCCTCCGTGCTGCCTCGTCCAGGCTGTACTGTGAGGCTGGCTGGCCCCCTGCTGGCACCAGCTTTGTTGATAGCCCGTGCCTTGCTACTTGCAGTCCTAGGCGCCCAGCCAGTCCCTTCTTGGTAATGAGCAGTGTGAATTCCAGTTGCTTGTTTGAAACACACCCAGTGTCTAAGTAGTGCCTCATCTCTGGCCTCGTCTGCGGCTGGAAGGGGAGGCCAGGACTGGTATGCCTGTCCCAGTGTCTGCCCTTCAGGGGACCGTGGAGGACACAAGCTAAGAGTCCTGGGCAGGTGGCTGGAGCTGCCGGGTCGGATCACAAGGGAGTGTGGGGCCCTTCTGGCCGGAGCCTTTGGATGACCGGTTCAGACGGAAGGAGGGGGAGCTTCTACCCTTCCTGTGGGAACTCAAGGATAATTTGGCACTTCCAGTTCCGTGCAAGAGAGGTTTACCTACTGCGGACTTCTCTGAGGGACTGGCCCTGTTCTCAGAGCTGCTGCTTCTAATTTGGGAAAGCAAGAAACACTCCTGTTGGCTTTTAGATGAATCCCAGGGCTGCTATCTTTATGGCTGTGTTTTTCTTCCTCTGAAAAGGATTTCCTTAAGTAAGTACACAAATATTCAAAGAGCAGATCATGTTCATTAAATAATGACAGTCACTTATACCCAAAATATCTCAGTCACTAATTAAAAGTTACTCAGAGCTGGCCGTCATGGTGCATGCCTGTAATCCCAGACTCTGGAAGGCTGAGGCAGGAGGATCACAGGTTTAAGCCCAACCTGGCCATTTTAGTGACGTAGCAAGATCCTATTTCAGAATAAAAACTTAAAAAGGGCTGTGGCTATAGCTCCATGCAAAGGCCCTGGGTTTAATTTCCAGTACTGCCAGAATAGCAGTGACATTTTCATTATTACTCAGTGCCAAGACGACCATAAGTGGCACCGTGACTTGGCTGAAAACATCGTGAGACACTTAGCGCTCGTCCCCACCCCATTAACACACACTCTAGCCCCTGCCTCATCCTGAGGAAGTGTGACTCCCCGTGCAGCCCTCCTGGAGAGCACTGGCACTCCGAGGAGCACTAGGTCAGATGCCCCTTATCAAGCAGGACGCCCATTCATATGCTCGAGCGCTGGGGGTGGTACAAGGGTGCATGTTCTCTCTGGTAAGTGTCCTGGAAGTGCTTTGTGTGGCCTGACCTGCGTAGGGGCTGCTGGGTTCCTGTGGAGATCTTGGCTGCCCTGGACCGTGAGGTAATAGGCAGTCTGCGGATCGGATCTATGCAGATGCATCCACTTTCAAGGCTATTTGCAAAGCCCAGTGCTAGGTTCCCACAGCTTCCTGTCGTGTCACCTGCACGGACTCCCTTGAACAGTGACAGTGGTGGCTACCAGGTCCACCTCGTGGGGACCCGAGACCCTTCAAGCTCCAGCCCAGTGAGCAGCATTGCCGGAAGCCCTCATCGCCCTAGCTGCCGCGCTCACAGCTTGCCTGATAGCCTGACCGACCCCTGCTGCCTGGGCAGCGCTTCTGCCATTATCTTGGGCAGTGAATACATTTTATGGGGCAGTGGCTTATCTTCCTGTTGAATGATAAACCTCTGAGAGCAGGAGCTGGCCTCGTGCTCAGGAACGCTCCGCAGGCTGGATTTGTGGGTCCCGGGGGAGGACCAGTGGTGCTGTCCCCGGAGACCTGGTTTCTACAGGTGCGGGCCTGGGGGGTGCGGCTCTCGACCCACCGCCATCTCCAGCACTGACGAATGGGCCTCCCCAGAGTCGCTGCAGCAGCTCCCTCCTCCTCCTCCTCCTCCTCCTCCTCCTCCTCCTCGTTATTCACGGCGCACATTCTCCCAGATTACTTAAGGGTTCTCATTCATGCCTGGGTACAAAGCACCTCACCCTCGGTGCTGCTTGGGAGAAATTATAGGCAAGCGTACTGGAAAAGAGCTGTGTGGGGAAGATCTTCGGGAGCAGGGCAGCAGAGGTGTATGGGAGGCTGGGACATAGGCACATTCCACCCCCTCTGCCCTGCAGAAGGTTCCTTGCGGCTGGGAGAGGTGTCCCCAGTGCCTGGTTGGGGTGTGCCATGCACACCCCACTTCCAGGAGCGACAGGAAGCAGGGCCGGCCAAGCCTGTCACTGCTTCTGCTACGTGTGCACATCCCAGATTTATGGAGAGAGCAGGTGGCATGGTACCAGGCATGGTGACACGCCTGCCAGTCTCGCTGTCTGCCGACCCCTCATGGTCAGAATGACCCCTGTCTTCCCCTTCTTTCCTCTCTCCCTGCTCTTCCTGCCGCTCTCTGTAGCCCCCGAGTGTGGGAGGTGAGAGGCTGTCTGGCCGCTGCTCTGCCCTCATGTACTGTGGTTCCAGGAGGCAGCTATCGCACAGCAAAATGCCACCTTGGATGTGGGTCATCGAGCATGTTTTTCCCCGTGTCTGTGTGTGCACACGTGTTACCTAGGGACAGGTGTCTGTGTGCGTATGCACCTGTGTGTGCACATGCATCTATGTATGCTCCTCAGTTTGCGCCATGTTTGTCCTGAAGGTATAAAGGGTCTTTATCCAGGGCCCTCTGTGGCCCCGCTGTGCGCCCACAGTGGGGAGTCGAGTCAGTCTGCTCCGGGCCCTGATTGCCAAGCTGGGGCAGAGCTTGTCACCTCCACATTGCGGCCTGGAGTATCCCGGCCTGGAGTGTCCGCTGCTCAGTGCTCGGCCCTGAAGATCAGAGGTGTCACGCTTCTCCCCACAGCCCCTGAGCCACCACCCTCACCCAGCCCAAGGTCTGCAGAAAATATGGCCCATTTCATCTACCTGTTCTTATCCCCAAAGCATCAGTGTGTCTTCATGCCTAGAAAGAAAATTGTCATTTAAGGTGGATGTGGTGACTCATGCCCATAATCCCAGCAGTTAGGAGGGTGAGGCAGGAGGGTGATCTCAAGTGAGTTCACAGTCAGCCTGAACTATGCAGCAAAAAAACAAAAACAAAACAAATCATTTAAAATATAACTTAATAGGTTCCTGCTAGCTTGACTATCCCATTGGGCGGCCTGGACCACTGGCAGTACAAAGGAATCCCAGTTGGGACACTGATGCACATACCAGCAGGTGGTTTAAGCTCTCCAGCAGTGAGACACACGATTACAGCCCTGCTGTGAACATGTTAAATCAAAACTAAGTGTCAAAGTCTAGCGTGAAGAACATCGCACTCTTCCAGGCCACAGCAAGCATTCAGCGGTGACGTCTCATCCACCCAGCTCTTCCTAGCAGGATGGGCAGGTGTCATTGTGGCTGGCAGACACACCCCAGACCCAGCTGTGTTTTACAGGTGGAAGCTGGGTCAGCCCTGCCTTGATAGGTGTTTCTGTGTGCTTACTTTGCACTTGAAATTGCTTTTTTTGCTTCCTCAGGATCCAGAGATACAAGGAGGGTTGTCTGTCGTAAGGAGTCTGTAGCGAGGAACCTTGTGCAAGAGAGGTCACCCCCCCACCCAGTCTCATTCTTATGGAACATATCGTTCATCCACCCAGGCCGGTGGCATGGCTGTCCCCTCCCCCTGTCCTTTCTGAGGCCAGCAATCTCCATACACTTTGTGGCCACTGCAAGTTGTCTGTCCTAGCTGAGGCCCACTGTCCCCATGCCCTTGAACATGGCCCTGTGGCCCCTGGAGGTTCACTTCTGTTGGGCATGGCTGTATCTCCCACAGCGGAGAGAGCACGGAGGCTCTGTGAGGACTTTGTACATAAAGAGGGGGCAGTTCCAAGGCTGCCTGTGGCAGGGCCGTGCTCAGGAGCTCTGGCTGCGGTGGGCACTGGCCTCCGCCCCACCGCAGTGGGAACACGCCTTGCTGCCATGACCCAGATCGCACATCCCATGGCCGCTTGGAACAGAGGCAGAAGCTACCAGCAGCTCCCTGAGCGCCTTCACTGTGAATGCTGGGCCGTCTGGGAAGGGAAGCAGGTCCTCGCCCACCTCACCAGCAGCTCCTGACATGCCTCACGTCAAGAAAGCTTTGCACTCACAGAACCCAATTTCCTATAAGGTTTGTAAAGCAAGTCTGAGAGCCGACTGAATCACGCAGAACCGTTTCTGCATAACAACTACTTAATACCCAATCATAACAATTATACATAATTTGTGTTTACTGTGCCTGGAAGATTAGACTCCTCTGCACAGACATTCTCTAAAACAGGCTTGGAACGTGCAAGGCAAGCAGGGCCGCCACTTGGCGCGCCCACGGGCAACATTCAGCGCTCTGCAGACAGCCGCCCTGGCACCGGAAGGGTGGGGCGGGGCTGCCGAGGCCTGCTTCTCAGCCTGGGCTGCTGGAGGCCCGGGCCCAGCTGAGCCTGGCAGGGAAGCTAATTGCCCAGGCTCTGGGAAAGAGGGAAGGACAGCTAGCTGCCATTGCCCCTCCTCAGCTGGATTCTGCAGAGGCTGGGCAGCTCACGTGCCCTAAAGACCAGGGAAGAACCCGGGTCACAGCTCAGTCCTGAGAGCTCAGGGCCTTGTGCAGAAAGGAGGCCCAGACAGACGTGGGGTATGGAGAAGTGTCCGGTCTGGGCACTGCAAGGCCTGAGTTGTGCAGCTACACTCAGAATCCGCATGATGTGTGGCCAGGCTGGTCCATCGGCTCCTGGAGACATCTCCACACCCCACAGACACTTGTCCCCACTGCAGGGCCTGCCGAGGCTGGGCCACTGTCCTCTGCAAGTTCACCCCTCTTCTGGGCTTGCAGGGCTGTCCTGGAGGAGAGCGCTTGGTTCAGAAGGAACAGGGTTTCTCCTTGTCCGTGTGTCCTGCCCCTCCTGGCGTGGCAGGTGGTAGCCACTAGACCCAGAGTCCCTGGGAGAGCCTTCCAGCTGAAATGTCCCAGCCTGTGTCCCTCGGCCAGGGTTCCAGCAGTCTGTCTGTCGTGGTGAGTGCCGGGACAGGCAGGCTGAGGAACTCCCCAGCTGGGGCTGAGCCCTGCAGGGCCCCAGCCTCCTTCCTTGTACAGACTGAACCTAGGCTTGCAGGCTTGCACAGGGCCCTTGGGCCGTCTGGGGACACAGCAGAGCAGGGTCTGGGCTGTGGTTCGGTGGAGCCCCGCCCGCTCCAGTGAGTCTACCCTGATGTGACTGTCTCCTTGCAGCCTGTTCCAGCACTACTGCTACTCCCGGGGCGGCATGCGCCACACCTCCTACACCTGCATCTGCTGCAGGTAGGTGCTCCGTGGTCTCACGGGAGCGGGTGGAGGGAGTGGGAGGCTTCCTGCCACCCTGGTCCTGGGCGCCTGCTCTCACACACCCACACCAGTGCCTGCCCCCAAGCCTGGTTGTAGTCTCACTTCGGAAGCCCTGGCCAAGGTGACCTCTGCCACCAAGCCTAATGCCAGCCGAAGGAGGGAGCCCAGCCTGCACACTCCAGTTGGTGAGCATTAGTCGAGTGGGAGGGGCGTAGGTGCACCCACAGCACAGGGCCAGGCTGGGGCTCAGCCGGGCCGCCTCCGTGGGCAGCAGGTGTGGAGTGTGTCAGCGTGGGGGCTGCGGTTGCAGTTCCTTGGGTATGTGTGTGACGCTTTCCCACGGGGTGCACAAGGACCATCTTCTGATGGTGGTGGAGAGGCGGGTACCCCGTGTGGACGTCGTGTCACTATGGACACGTCATACTGTGGCTCCGGGGCTCACATGGCTCGTATGTCACCTGTGCATGGCTGGTGTGCTTGGAGGTGCCCAGAGCCGGGCAGCTGCTGTCATCTCAGGGTCAGCACAACCGTGCAGGTGCCTGGGTGTGACTGCACAGGCGCGTGGCTGTGGGCGCCCCTGGTCTCTCGGCTCACCCTGTCTCTTCTCCCCAGTTCTTCCCCCGGGTCCTGCCGGGACGGCACTGGCCGGCTCTGCTGATGTGCACGTCCTCGCGCATGAATAATACATGTGAACATCTCAGTCCTTGGAAATGCTCTTCTCTGGCAGAGAGAGAGAGAGAAAAATCATTATTTCTACTTTTATGATTCCTGAGGCTCCCGAATGGGCCCATAAATATTACACCTAGGTGGGGTGATTTCCCCCCGCTTTGGACAGACTTAAAAGTCCTTTTTCTTAAAGGCATCTCTCATTAGGGGAGCTCTCTGTAGCAGAGAAGCAGGAGCTGTTGGCCTCCTGTCTCCGTAGCCCTACCCGGGGCCCTTCCCGCAGAGCCCCTCTCCCTTTTGCACCAGAAAAGAAGGGTTTCCCAGCACCATGAGCTGCTGCTCCCCATTTCTGCTCTTTGCGTGTGTTACCCACATTCCCAGCCCTGCGGGCAGCTCCCTGAGCTGCACTCGTAGCCAGGAAGCACTCGAGTGGCACCTGTGTGAACCAAGGGGCTGGCGCCAGCTGTGAACAGCCACCTCTGTTCCTCTGCTTCAGGGTGGGTGGTACTGCCCGCGGGCAGTGGATCTGGCTCTAGCCCCGCAGGACCCTCTGGGTAGGGCTGGGCTTCTAACCACTCTCCTGTCTCTTCTCAGCGGTGAGAATGCAGCGGTACTACACTATGGACATGCTGGGGCCCCCAACGATCGAACGATCAAAGATGGAGACATGTGGTAAGTGTCCTGTGTGTGAACAGCCCACCCTAGGTTGGACTGTCAGTGTCCCTGTCCTGAGAGAGCTGGCCACACTGAAGTTTTTAGACCTGCCCAGCGCCCTCTCCAGGGCCAACATCCTACAACCTGCAAAGGAACCGCAGGGGGAGGGGGATGCATCAGCGTCCCCTGGGTTTCCGGTGCAAAGCACATGCAGAGGGGTCTGTGGGCACCTGTGGATGAGACCCCCTACTCAGTTGCATGGTGCTTCTGCCGTCTTCTCTGCCATCTAGTCATCTGCCAACATCAGCCCAGGCAGCACTGAGCACTCCCCAAGCCTCAGTTCCAGAGATGGCTGTTCTGGTCCCTGTCCTGGCTTGGCCTCCCCTGGTGGGCCTCGACCCTCCCACAGGGAGCAGTAGGAGCTGTGCCATTGAGAGGGGGCATTCACAGAGCCACAGAGGCCCAGCTTCCCAGAGAGACACCTCGTTCTGACTGTCCCTGCCAAGAGTGTGTGGGAACCCACACAACCCCAGGATCCTCTCTGCCATGGGGCACCCAGCACTGCGACTGGTCACAGTCTGTTCAGCCAGGGTCAGTTGCCGGGCATGATGTTCTGGCTTTGGACACTGTTGGCAGGAGCCCTGCTCACCCTTCTGGAAGAAAAGCCGCTTTCTCCTCTGAGCCTCAGTTTACCCATCTGAGAGTGGAGATAGTACATGCATCTCAGCACTACACACAGAGTGTGGCAGAAAGGGTGTGTGAAGAGGCTAGGTGTCAACCTGAGGTCTGTCACCAGGCTCCAGCTGGCAGATCAAGGCTGGGACTGGGGCCCAGCGTGACCCTTGAGGCAGCCCAGGAGCACTGCGGCTCCTGCCACCTGCCTGACCACAGCCAGGAACTCAGCATCCAGCTCAGCCCTCCTGGCCACACCAACCCCACAGAACCTGTTGTGCCCTGTGGGCTGCACTGAGCCCTGCAAACTGTGGGCCAGCGCCTGGTCAGCCAGGCTGTGCAAAGCTGCCTCCAGGCAGTGGGCCTCATGGGCAGTCAGATTGGAGCCAGGCCATCCTCTTAGAGGGCAGGGGCCAAAGGCACGTGGGGATCTTGTCTCTGCCATCATTCACCCATGTGTGGCAGAGGAACCTGAGTTGACACAGGAGTGTGCCAGGCTCAGGCGGGGCCGGGGGGGGGGGGTTGTGGAGAGGTCTGGCTGCCTCAGACTGGGATCAGGGAAGGAGGGGTAGGGGCCACCACCGGGACCATGTGTGTCCCCAGGGAGACTTCTTAGTCCCCTCAGGGGCTCTCATCTTCCTATTTTTGACGCCATTGCCCATTCTTCCTGGGCCAAGAGGACAGCACCCAGGAGCCCCATTACAAGGTAGGGTCCGCCCTCTGTCCTGGGGGCAGCCTCGCTGGCTGGAGAACCCCACGCCAGAGCTGCATGGCCATATGTCACTGTCTTCCTTGAGCCCAGCTCACCACAGGGGAAGCAGCTTCCCCTTCATCTGGAGAAGCCAGAGGGCGGGGTCCAGGCCAAGGTGTCCACGCCTCAGGCCTCCACTTGCCCTGGGTGCTGTGGCACCTGCGTCTCCCGGTGCAGCTGTAGACGTCCTGGGAAGCCCACGGATGTTCGTGCCAAGCTCAGATTGGTGATTTTGTTTTTCTAGTGCTAACTTTGAAATGTAGCCAGTAGAATAATTATGAGTTTATTATAGTCAATTTATTATGCAGCATTTAGAACAACATGTTTTGTTGATTACTGCTACTGCCAGATTGCTGGTGGCATTTATAATCCATTGTTTTATTGAAATTGATCTGCTGAGCGCCTACTGCGTTCGGTAAATAATAAATCACTCTGTTATCCCAACATAAAAACCATGGTACTTCATCACAAGGTATGAAACCAGAAGGCAAATGCAGTGCAGTTTTTCCCAAAGCTAAGTGGGACCAGCCACAGTGGTAGGCTGTGGGCACTGGGCTTTGACATGGAGACTGAGTGGAAATGCCTGGGAGGTGTTGTAATATTTAGTAATGGAGAGGGAATGAGGAATGGTGCGGGGAGGCCAGTCCTTCCTGCCTTTCCCTCCCTAGTTTCAGGTGTGAGATCCCCCAGACCATATGTATACACACACATGCACACACACGCACATTGAGACTGAGGAAGGCCCCACTGCCTGACCCTGAGTTCAGAGGCTCCAGGTCAAGTCCTTGCTTCCCTATCCCTGGCCCCTCTGAGCCCTGCTTTTCCCATCCATTACTTAGTAATATGCACCCAGCTCTGGGTGAAAAATGCAAAGCAGCTCTCGTGGAGACTGGCACAGGGTGGACCCTCGAATGGCAAGAGCTGTAGCACATTTGTCTCCACCAGGGCCAGGCAGACCGGGATGCCTCTGTGCTCCTGGCCCTAAGCCTTCTTGCCAGCCATGTGTCCTAGCACACCATGACCAGTTCTCTGAGCCCCCCAGGGTCACCCCAAGAGCCCCCCTTGCTCCCCCCTGTCCTTCTATAATTGGCTTGAGCTGTGGACACCAGATCCCCCAAGCAAACAGAGGCTCTGAGGACCAGAAAGCTGTGCAAGACTCCAGGTCTGAGCCTTGTGCTTCCCACCTCTTCTGACCTCTAGCTGGGCTCAGCCCACAGAGGAGAGGTGCGAGAGGGCCAAGATGTACCTGCAGTGGGCCCTGATGTGGACAGCAGCTCAGATATTCATCTTCACCTGCCATTTCCTGCCTCTCCCGCCACCAGATAGGTAGCAGAATAGGGAACTGTGGTCCTTCTGAGCTTCCTAGAACACAGGTCCAAGATGTGCAGGCCTGGATTCTCTACAGGGGGAAAGATAAGGCTGATGCCTTGTGATCAGGATCTTCCAGCACTGGCCAGAAGAGGGCAGTGTTGTCTCAGGACCTGGGCAGGGCCTTTCTTTGGGTAGGTAGTGGTGGATTGTGTTACCCATGGGGTATGGGAGGTGGGCCTGCATCCCAGTTAGGGGCAAGAGGCCTATCCCAGCCTGGCAGTCAGCAGTTTCTCATGTCCTCCCCTCTTTCCATGCTATGGCCTAGGGCAGTGATGACAAACCTTTTAATGATACAAATAGCCCTCATGCTATAGGTTTGCCACCACGGCCCAAGAGCCTCCTCTGTCTCCCTACCTTGATGATGGCCAACCTGAAACCCTAACTGAGCAGCAGAGATAGGGACAGTTCTTGTGATCACCAAAACCCAACTTCTCTTTACTTAGAAAAATAAGGCCTACCAGAGCATGGTATGGTGGTACATGCCTGAAATCACAGCACCTGGGAGGCCAAAGCAGGCAGGCCACTATGAATTGAGGCCAGCCTGAGCTACATAGTTCAAGCCAACCTGACGTACAAAACAAGATACTGTCAAAGAAAAGGAAGGAAGGCTGACTGGCAGGCAGGCTGGCTGGCTAGATGGATGGACAGATAATTAAGGAAAGAAAGCAAGGCCTACTGATTTTATCCAAAGACACTGCTTGAAAGCGCCCTGGATTGTGACTGGCATGTGCTGCTGCTCCAGGGTGACACCAGGACTCTCCGTCATAGACATGCCAGCCCCTCACTGCTCCTGGCCACAGGTCTACTCACCCATGACTTCTGTAACCTCCTTGGCATCACTTGGGCCCTGCAGGCTAGAAAGAGGCAGTTCTGCTCTCCCCTGGTTGTCTGGTACCTGTGCCCCGCGGCCCCCGAGGCATAGTTTTTTGTGCATCTGAGGGTAAATTCTCTACCAGCTGGCAGCATAGTCGGGGAAGGGGAACCTCCAGGCTCTACTTGGTGCTGGTGCCTTGGTTCGCTTTAGAAGCTGAATGTCGCCCCAGGTCCACTCCTCACTGCCAGGCTCAACCCAGACCCCTGCCACCTTGCTGCTCCTCAGAGGGACTCCTACTTGTGGCCAGGGTGCCCCGGCCCAAATGTTTCCCAGTTTTAGGACAAGCCCAGTCTTTGGTGTAGTAGAACTCCATGGAAGGCTCGGCCCTGCTCAGCTCTCTCCCAGGCCACGGTCTCCAGTGTCCCGTCTCGTCGACATTCCAACCAGAATTGTGCTCATAGATATGCCCTGGCTATCACCGGGCATCCTCCCTCTGCCTATTCTCTCTGCTCTGTTTAGTTTGTCAGTGCTTTGTGGCACACCCACTCAGTTGACATCATAGCCCGCGGTCTTAAGAACCACTAGTCTAGACATTCTGGGTGCTCGTAGACATCATGGGACACTGGCCACCAAAAAAGTGAAATGAAGCATGTGCTTTGTGCATGACACTGACTGCCTGCCTCCCTTGCCCCACAGTGGCCATTGCTCTGATGCCAGGCCCTGACCCACAGTGCCTTAGAGGTGCCAGTTGCCTCCCCCAGACAGGCTACTGTGTGCTTCTCTCCTGGGTCTTAGCCCCACGTGGGTCTCACCATGATAACTGATTCTCTCCAGATACAGGGGCCGCCAGCACATGGGTGTTCTTGTCAGCCCATGCACAGGCACTGCTGGCTCTGGGCCGGGGAACGGGAAGCTGCTGCTGGCCTGGGCTGTTTGCGTGGGAGCTACTCCTGTCTGCCATGGCCCTGCAAGAATGCTGTCCCGAAGGCTGTGAGGAGAGGATCACTGGGTGGGTCAGCCTACGGCTTTGGAAAGCCTGGAATACCCCAAATGACCAGTCTGGCCCTGCTTGCCATCCTAGTGGTTGGCATTTCTCAAAAGCCCTGGATGGAAGCTGAGAGCCAGCAGCCAGCTTGTACCCAGGAGACTGGTGCCCACTGCTGCGTCTATCAGGCTACAACAGACAGACACACAGAAAATAACCCGTGTACTCTCCTTCTTATCTCCTGCCACATCTGAGGAAGCAAGAGCTTCCTCCTCAGAAACCCCCCAAGGGTGGCCTTGACACTGACTGGGGCAGCTGTACACAGCAGGTCTGCTCTGCGCCTACAGTGCTGAACACGAGTAGTGAGATGAGTCCCGGGTGAGAAACAGCCAGGAGCAGTGCCGCACCCTCAGGAGAGGAATATGAAGCCACAAGCCGATTACAAAGTGGCTTTTGTATAAACATAGCAGTCTCTCAGACTCCTTCTGCCTGCGGAGTGGCTGGTTCCTGCAGTGGGGCCCAGGGAGGGTCTGGGTGGGCCAGTGGTGGCAGGTAGCCCAGGCCTGACGCTGCCCAAGAAGAGCCAGCAGAAGACAGAACCGCTCATCCCGTCCAGAAATGCAGCCGAAGAGACACATGTGAAGAATGAGACGCCAGCATATTGCTGGGAGATGTGTAATCTCTCCCCAGATGGCTCAGATTATCACACAGATCCCCTCAGCCAGCGATGGTAGTGTCTCTCGTGGGTGTCCCCAGGCAGCCAGGAAGGAGGGAGCCTTCATTCTCAGTGGAGCCAAGTATGACCGAATTCTCCATTGTCGTTTTGCATTTGGAGGATAAAGTGGTCAGAGGAGGAAGAAAGAGATGATTTATAAAAGAGATGGCTTTCGTCCCTGGATTCTAGAATGGCTTGAATCTGAATCACTTATATGTGTAGAAACTCTGGGGGATTAAGAAAAAAAAGGCAGAAAAAGAAAAAGATAGGGAACTGAGAGCACAAAAATAGACTCCAACCCCGTGCCTGAGCGTCGCAGGGTAGGATGGGGCCGCGCACTTCCCTCTGCAGAAAGTGGATGGTTTTCAACCAAAATTACAGTTGAATCTTCTAAAAGCTAGAAGATACAGCCAGACTGGCTCAGGAAATCCAAGTACCCGTCATCCTGCACGCTCTGTTTTATGGAGGAGGATTTGGAGGACTTGGTTCAGAGTCTGGTCTGCGCCGAAGTCTTGTTTGTGACTGTTCTCGATGATTCCGGCATTTGGTGTGCTCTTGTGGGCTTCCTGGTTTTTTAAATAGCTTAATTTCTGTTTTTCTCTTAGATCAGGACAGTTCAATAGAACTCTGTGCCCTGGAGGACTGTGTGCAGGTCGCCCTCTGATGTGGCACCTCCCAGGAATCTCTGTCCCCCCCACACCCCTGGCTCAGTCCCTTCTGCCCAGGCCATTCTTGTATGTTCTAAACCAACAAACCGCAAACCATTTTTCTTTGTTGACTCCAGGGAGCCCAAATGAAAATGTTCTGTGTTCCTGGGCAAAATAAGCCTTGCCGCTCCATCCCACTGCCGCCCGCAGGCTGGTCCCCAAAGGACACAAACCTACCGGCGACAGTAGCAGTCTCATTTTACAAGTGGGGAAACTAAGGTCCTGACTCTTGAATGCCACAGCCAGGACCAGAGAGTTCATTTTGGGCTCTGAGCTGCTCGCCCCACCTCCCAGCTTCAGGCTGTGCTGGACCTGCATTCAGAGCCTACCTTGTTTCCCTTCCGTGGAGGGCTACAGCGTGGCTCACACAGGAGAGGCAGCTGTTGGTCCCGGTCAGGGCGTCTGTTTAATTGTCCTCCGTGATTAGGCCAGGGGTGGGTCACCCTCGAGTGAGGCCCAGGAGCCCCTGGGTCAGTTCCACGTAGGGTCCCCTCAGAGACTTTGACCCAACCTCAAGTTCACTGTCATGCTAGCGGGGGCTCTGCTCTGGCCCCGAGAATCACCTGAGGTGTTTGTTACCTGTGCTTTTTGCACTGTTGATACTGTTTATGGTATTTTACAATCAGAAAAGATAGGAGATTAAAAAGTGCCCAGCTGAGGACTTTGGCTTCCAGCAAAGAGCCCAGGGAGCATGAGAATTTAAGCTTTTCCTTTAGAAATCTGCTTCTGTGAGGTAGTTGGTGTTGCTGGCAGATCGTGTGGCCTGACTCCTTGCCCCGCGCTCAGGGCCGGGTCCCACCCCCTGCTCCATCCCACACCGTAGGGCCCCCAAAGGCCAGTACACAGGCGGCTTCGGGAATGCTTGTGGTTACCACCAGAGCTGGATCTGGGTGAGGAGTCCTTGTAAAGGAAGCTGCAGCAGGGCCGAGGCTCCGATTTGCCAGGATTTGTGTGACTGCAGATAGCCCCGCGGGAAACACAGCACGGAGCCAGACACCAAACAGAAGACGGGCTCGGCCGGTACAGGGGAGAGCTCCCGCCTCTCTGGCCGTGCCTGCCACCACGGTCACCTGGCCCAGCACTAGGCCGATTCCCTTGGCCACCTTCCCGCAGCAGTGACTTGGCCCAGCCCCGGGGAAGGGCAGGGGGCTGGTGGCCCTGGCCATGCCTGTTGTCAGCCGCTCCTGAGGTGCTGAGGTGGGAGAGCGACAAAGCCCCTTGCCTTCAGGCTGCCCTCAGCCACGTGGGTGACCTCATGCCACAGGGGCCCGTGCACTCCAGGGAGCCGGGCCTGGACCCAGCAGCCCCTCACGTGTCCTGACTTCTTCCGTCTCAGAGAAGGAGCAGGGCAGGATCCTTATCTGCCCTTACCAGAAAGGGCCCTGCAGCCCTTTGTGCAGCCCCTGCTGTACCAGGGCCCAAGTCACAGGGTGTCCAGAGGGGTAGCTCCGCTGTCACCCTCCTGACTCAGCAAACCTGCTGTCATTCCCACCTCCGCCCGATCACTCCCCACGCTAGCTTATGGCTTCCAACTCCTGGGCCTCTCCGGTTGTCCCCTACCGCACATCCTTCTTAAGTTCCACTCCTTCTATGTCCTGCTCAGCTACCTGGAGATTGAAAAGCACCAAGCAGACAAGGTGAGGGGCCAGGCGGTGCTCCTATCTGGCTGGGGCCCCATGAAGCCCTGATTAGAGACCTTCCTCTGACACTTGCCGTCTTTCCCTCTGGCCCTGGCAGGGCAAGTCCGTCCCACCACGGTGGGAAGAGGGAGAGTGACAGGCAGCGGGACCCTTGAGCTGGAGCGGTCACAGGTTCCCACCACCTGCCAACTTTCCACACGGACCTCCCACCCCAGACTGACGCGTGGGAAGCTGGTGGTGTGACTCAGCCCCTGCTGTCCTCTGACCAGGTGTCTGTGTCCATCCCAGGCCCCCGCCAACTCCTTCCTCCTCTCCTCCCTCCCACGAGCATGGCGTCAACTGCCCTGGATGCGGGGCAGGCCTGGGGGCCTGTTGGCTCTCTCACATGCCAGCCCAGGGACATGTCTGCCCCTCCCACTTTTCCAAGGGAGTCCTCACCAGTGGAGCAGCTGAGGCCAGGCCCAGGGGCAGCCCTTTCGTCTCGGGTGGACCCCTGACTGCCTTCCTCCTGGGGGTCTGGAGCACTGAGCTAATGCTGCCACGCTGGCCGCACCTCACACGAGGTGGCCTCAGAGCACAGCTGCATCTGGACCAAGGCACGCTGCCCTTGCACCCTGGGCAGGAGAACTACGGGGGGCAGTGGCACCCATGAGCACTTCTCCACCTCATGCCCCATCTCCCCACAGCCTGTTCGACATGGGCGGTGAGTATTATTGCTTCGCCTCAGACATCACCTGCTCCTTTCCGGCCAACGGCAAGTTCACGGAGGACCAAAAGGCTATCTATGAGGCAGTACTGCGGAGCTGCCGTGCTGTCATGAGTGCTATGAAGCCAGGTAAGGGAAGGGCGGGCACCACTGAGGAGACCCTCTTGGCATGGGGAAGGCAGGGCAGCTGTCTGCCAGGCACCTGTGGGAAGGAGGTCTTAACCTAGCAGTTTACATCTGCCCCACAAGTGGCCAGGAAGCGATTAGGGTGCTGCCTGGTTCCAGGGTCACTCAGGAAATAGGCTGAGCACCAGTCAGGACTGGGAGCCTGGAATCTAGGACCTAGGCCAGAAGTCACCTCGTGTCCCACCTGCCCACCTCTTCCTGTGCACCCCTCCTCCCATGCTAGTCACTGGGACATGCACAGGTTCCCGGTCCTGTCCCAAGGAGAGTTCACTTCAGGGAGGACTGGGCTCGCTTTGGACACTGTCATCCGATTAGACACTGGAACAAGTTCCAGCCCGGCCCAGCAGCATTATGGCCTTGGACAGCAAGCTCTTCCCTGATTGGCTGTTCCCACCACTGTACACAGATCAGGCTGAGCCATAAAAAGCCCCTGAATGCTGCTGGCACGTTTGTGCTCCGTAGCGGTCACTGTCCCTGTCACAGTGGTATTGAGTTTAGACCGGGGCTTCACGTTCTTTTGCATATCGGCTGGTGTCGGCTGACATGTCCCGCCTGAGCCCCCGTGTCTCCAGGCAGTGCACAGAGTCCCCACCATCTCCCTTGATGCCCCTCGCACGGCCCACAGGTCCAGTCCTCTGCAGGGAGCAACATCCCAGCAGCAGGGCTGACTTTCCGCGGCAACCCAGGCATTCTTCCTATGACCCTTGGGTGCTTGAGCTGTCCCTGTTGTCACCGGCCATGCTCCCTCGTGGTGAGCCCCCACATTCCCATATCCCTGACAGGAGTGACACTCAGGACCAGCTAGATCCAACCTCAGCTCTCCCGTGTGGCTCTTTGGAAGCAGGAAAGTCTAGGGACCCCATTCAGACTACTATTAACATGAAGATAGGAGCCAAACCGGCTTTTAACGCCAGCGACTCCGTGAGAGACTCTGTCAGTGACAAAAGCCCCACATAGAAATTTGTGCTTCTTTATATACCTCTTCTTACATCTATGAGACTTAATTCCATTGGAGTTTCCCTGGGAATGGAGCACACAGGATTTACACAGAGCGGAGCAGCGGGGGTGGGGGAGAGCTGGCAGGACTTTCTGATTCCGTTATGTTCCTCTGCTGACAGGCTATAGGAGCTGTCAGGGCTACTCAGGTACCTGGTTAACCTGCAGTCACCTACTAATACAGTTAACCCATAGTTGGCCAATTCTACCAGAGGGGTGGTCTCTCTCACTTGCTGCCCAGTACAGTAACAGAATGCTTTACCAGCAGTGTCAGGGGCACCCTGACTTATCCCCTTGGCCTACAGGAGAGAAGCAAGGACTGTGGCCTTGTCACGTTCTTGCTTCGTGCCCTCGAGGCCTTCAGAACAGCGCACCCTGCAGGCATTGGGTTCCTAGTCAACAAGTGCCAGTGACCTGTGAGGCCTCTGGTGACAGATAGCAGCAGTTGGGCTCCATCCGCAGTGAGGACGGGCTTTCCCTGCCCCTCTTACATCATAACCTAGGGATTGGCCTGTGCCCCCTAGGGATTAGCTGTACCATCCACTGAGGCACCAGCTTCTGCAGCTTCGGTTATAAGCAACTGATGGTCTCTGGTTAGGTTAGGTCATTGGCGTGGTCACAAATCCACAGAGGTGGGACACGGAGGTCTGGTGAGGCTAGAACCAAGTGAAGCGGCCAGGAAGTTCAGGATCTGCACCAGTAATGGGGTGAGCTCCTGGCTTTCTTCTGCTTTCTTCTACCTGGGGGGGGGGGGCCTACCTCAAGGCAGAAAGCACCTCTAAGTTGGCACAGCTGGTGGTCCCAACCCCAGGCCCTGCTCCCTCCAGCCACGGCTTCCCACCTCCCTCCTGTGTTCTCCAGGCTCCCAGAAATGTAGTCCGGTCCCTACAGCTGCCCCCTGGCTTCTCTGGGTAGGGGGAAGCTTGGGCCGTGGGGAACCAGCTTGCACAAGAAGGTCACTGCAGCAGAAAAAACAGCACGGTAAAGCACAGAACGCAGACCTCAGACTAAGAGGCCCCCACTGGAGCCCCCCAACTCCAGCCCTCAGGCCCCTCACCCCATTCCAGGGTGGGCTTGGCAGGCTCTGGACCCTGGCATCTGCCCTTGTTAAGAGCCAGCAGAGAGCTGGCGGAAACAACCCTCCCCAGTGTCCCAGGGACGAGTAGAGGCTTCAGAGCCTTCTGGGGGCCTTGTTGTGACAGGTCTGGAGCCTGGACTTGGCGATCCTACATGAGGGACCATGGTGGTCAGATTTGTGTGCCTCCATGAAACTTGGATTGAAAAACCAAGAAGAAGAAAAAGATCCCAAGACCCAGAACTGTAATAACCCAGGATGTGGCCTCTCCCAGACCGAGAGTTTGCTGGCTCAGCATCTGGATGAACAGTCTCCGTGCCCCAGAGCCCGCTGTTGGGATGACTTTCAGCCCCAGCCACAGGGCCAAGCGCTATTCTGTAGGGGACTCAGCATCGTCGTTTGCAGAGGGAACTTTGTGAGCAGGCCTCTCTCTCCACTGGCCTCCAGTCCAGCCCAAGCGCCCCCACCGGAGGCCAAGGCACTTTAGGGGGACACTGGGGTACTGCCAGGTCTGAGCCCATGGCCTTGTCCTCACTTAGCCAGCAGGACAAGAGCTGGGCAGGCAAGTGAGTCCCAGGGTGGGAATTCAGGTGTCCCTTGAAAGGAAA
>PVIC010000286.1:0-23129 GCA_004025085.1 Thryonomys swinderianus
CCCAGCATTATATGTGGTAACCGGGGATTGAACTCAGGTCCTTGCGCTTGCGAGGCAGGCGCCAGAACCACTGAGCTAACCCTCCAGCCCCAGAACTGATCTTTTTAACTGAGACATAAAAATCATTCAGTTTGTGGAAATGTAGATTCCTCAAACTGTAGCTGACTTTTATAACAAGAAGAGGGAATGCTCACTAACAGGGGATGTCTGGAGACATTTACTTTAAGCATTACCAGTGTTAAAGAGAGAGGTCTGCTGTTAGCTGGCGTGTGTTTGCGAGATAACCCTTCGTGCCTCGCCTAGGGCGCTCACGTGGTGACCGAAGAGCTTCACTCCATCACCTTTGAGACTCAAATCTGCCTCTACGGTCTGACCATGGATTTGGAGGTAGGTTCTCTAATTTAATAAGAAAAAAGCTGTTGACAGGACTTTGTTTCAACCTTCTTTTAACAGTCACCATGAGACTCAAAGAAAGTATAAAGAGACCTGGGATTAAACTGAACATGGTTGTCTCTGAGATCCTTGAGTATACCAGATTTGGTGTCTAGCACATACCTTCGTAGTAAATCCTCAATATCTGTGGAATAAATCAACTACAGGTCTGTTAAATAAATCAATCATGGATGAGCAAACAAAGTGTAACACATTTTGCATATGATCCTATTTGTGGAGTGTGTTGTTTTAGGATGCTGCCTTTGTTTTTTTTTTATCTTAATGAATGCCCACATCTCTTTTCCCTAAACCTCTGGCTCCGTGCTGTGTGGGTACATGACCGCGTACAGGAATGTGAGGTCTGGTGTTGGGAAGGGGCTCGTCCAGGCTGAGGAGCCCCCGGGCCAGTTTGTGAAGCCTCTCCATCCCCGAAGGCAATGCTAGTTCTGCAACAAGAGACCAGGCAGCGGGGCCAGCTCCGTAGCTGCCTTTCTACCTTTTCTGCAATACAATACCCAATTTCTGGTACTGTTATTCATTAGCCATTAGGCCATCATCTGAATACTCAGATTCAACCAGAGGTAATTTAAAATCAGATTCTCTACTGTAACTTAGAGGAGCCTCGCCAAATCAGTAGGCCCTCTCATCCATCCTCCGTCGCCCGGACACAGGAAGCGTGGATGTGCGTGCAGTGGCAGGGAAGACACTGGGGAAGCTGCTGCTGCCCCCTGAGGACTCCCGTCCTTTCCTTCCTGTGCCCGACTCACATCTGCTCAGAGTTTGCTGCCCTCACAAGTCATTTAGTGACCAGGCAGCACGGACGTCAGGACTGGAGAGGGGCTGGCTGGAGATGACCCTTCGGAGGACAGGGCTAAGCGTAAGAGCAACGTGAGGTTTCGCGGCCTGTAACAGTTCTTCTTTGTGACACCAGACCAGCTCATTACCCGTGGTGATGATTTCCAATGTCAGTCAGCTGCCTAATGCTTGGGCGTCCATCATTTGGTACAACGTGTCAACCAGCGACTCCCAGGTAGCATCTTTGTTCCTATTATGCCCCCTCTTGTTCTGTTCCGTGTGTGTGTGTGTGTGTGTGTGGTTTTACTTCTAGGTGCATGGTGCCTCCCAGGTCTTACTTAAAGTAGCACGTTCTGACACATGCGGAGAGTTCTGGCCAGCAGAAGGGGCAGGTGTCTGTTACTTCTGAGCTTTGGTCAGCTCTCCACAGCAGTGTCCATGACACAGAGTCCTGGGACCGTGTTCTGGCTCTGTCAGGCAGGCTGCAGCGAAACTCCTGGGCCCCATCAGAATTTGATATCTGACTTCTTTCACTTCTTCTGGACCCACCTTTCCCAGAATGTCTTCTGTAAAAGTAGAGAATCGGTTTCCAAATAAATAACCAGAAGCTTCATCCATCTTTCCTCACTGTACTCTGACAGCACAAAGGTTTGGCGGATTTGCATAAATGGTGCCCTTCCTAGGTTTAAACTAGGTGTTAGTGACATCTAGTGGCTATTTGAGACACTGACCAAAATTTGTCTCTAGTCAAATGCGAATAAACCAGGGGAGGGAGCAGCCCAGGAAAATGAGTCTGCTCCTCTCCCTCCCTCTCATTAGATCCTCACCAAGGAATAGAGAAAATAGGTCAAATGTAAGTAACGGCAAGTCTTGCTAATTCAAAACAAATATTTTCTCCGAAGAATTCTTTCCTGTTAGATCCCAGTGATAAGAGCAAAGCTGGAATAGGTCAGCTTCGATGAGATAGCAGGAAAGTGCTGAACCCTTCTGTTCTGCGAGCACAGGCACCCTCACAGGGAAGGAGGCTGCCAGCATGGCCCATGCCAGGCTTCTTCTCAGCCTGAAGAGCCGGAGAACTCAATGTAAACGTCACCTGGTCTTTAAGGCCAAGCCCGGCCCGGAAGGCAGAGGACTTGAGCTGCTTCTGGACCTCCAGCCTCACAGCACAGCCCTGCCCTGGCTTTTGTCAGCAACTTTGTAAAAAAGCCACAGAAGCCATCACACTGACCACCCCAGGCCTCCTGAGTGCCAGCCCAGACCCGAGATGCAGACAGACCTGGCTCCTAAAACGGCCCGTTACAATGTCAGTTGATGGCAGGACGGAGCTGAGCTGAGCTGAGCAGTGACCCTGCTTTCTTGAATCTCTCCTGCTTGGGAGCCTGCGTTCCTCAACCCACACTGTATCCTGTGCTTTCAGACATTTTTGCAGACCCGATTCTCAAGTACAAAGCAAAGCGTTTCCCTAGAAATCCTTTCTCTTCTTTCCTCCTCTTCCTATCTCCCACTCCGTGAGGGAGGCTCATCCTCGTCCATCCCCACTTCCGGAAGTTTCTCTCTCCCTTGCTGCCCAGCCACCCTGTGTCCACCAGTGGCCCCTCCGCATCTTTCTCCGGAGTTCCCCATCCATCCCTCTGTTTTCTGAAAGCGGAGTTCTCGGTTTTCACACCTGTCCAGGGCTGACCCACTTCCTAGAAAACCTCGTTTATAGCTGATCATACAGAATATTCTCTTATCTAAACCAAACTGAGAACACCGCCCTATCCATGACACAGGAGCCTGAGATCAGTCGTAAACTCCTACTGTACACTTCCTTTCCTTAGCCCGTGTCTCTGCTGCTTCTTGTGACGATTGTTTGGGTCCAGGTATCACTTGTGCCAACTCATAACGAGCCAATTAAGCATAATGTAAGTTTTGTTTAAGGTGAACACTGCCAGACACAGTAGCATATGCCTGCAATTCCAGCTCCTCCAGAGGTTGAAGCAGGACAATTGCAAGTTCAAGTCCAGCCTGGGCAACTTAATACTCTTGGTCAAAATTTAAAAACTAAAAAGGGGTGAGGATGCAGGTGAGTCATAATTTGCCCCTAGGTTTGATCTCCTTACTGAAAAAAATTATTTCAGAAAAGAGTACCTGTCCAACTATTTGTTAGATACTGTTCAATATTGTACAAGCTGATTGACAGTCCAGGGACAGTTAAGAGATGACGGATGATTTTTTCAGGAAAGAGGGAGCCCGGTACCATATTTAAGGAACAAAAAGCCTTTTGGGAAGAAAAACATCCCTCCTTAAAACAAACAGGATGGTACCACATTCCGTGCTGTTAGCATTTAGATCCTGTGCACCGAACAGTGTTTTGAGTGTCACAGACAAACGCGATCATCATCCCAACTCTGTTTCAGAACTTGGTTTTCTTTAATAACCCCCCGGCTGCCACGCTGAGCCAGCTGCTGGAGGTCATGAGCTGGCAGTTTTCGTCCTACGTGGGTCGTGGCCTCAATTCAGATCAACTCAACATGCTGGCGGAGAAGCTCACAGGTGAGAGTGGGGGAGGAGGAGGGTTTGCCTACTCGGGACGCTCGCGTGTTTACCGCACCAGGATGACGTCACCACCATGTTAGAGGGATTGTGGGCACCGTTTAGGGAGCGTCGCCCCGTTGCCAGGCAGAGGGCTGGTGCTGCCTCACTGATTCCCCCAGAAGGTCTTCAAGGCCCACATGACGCTACGTCTTTTGTAGATGAGCACACGGACGGGCAGGGGTCAGGTGGCCGCCACCCGCACGGCCAGCAAGCCCCCCTCTCCGACACACCCGTTCCCCGCACACGGAGCCCGCTCCGCTCATACTCACATCTCAGCTGATGTTAACCAACAATGTTGTTAACCAACAACAATGATGTTAACCAAAAATGACCGGTTTCCCCAGCGAGTACAGGAAATGGAACGGAAACTTCAAAGAGCCTGTACTGAATTGATTCTATCAAGAACGTTTCAGCTTTGACTGAGACGTCTGAAGTTTACGAAAGTTACTAGTACGATACACACTTGACCACAGTCTAAGCTTTGTCTGAAAGAATTTGAAGAGGTATCTATATTTTGACAAGCGCAGCGTCGACACATTTAATACTACAACGAGCTCGTGTTGGTCTGTCCGCGTTCATCCCAAAGCAGGCCCAAAGATCCATTCCTGCGGCAGCCCGGGTAGATCGCGTGTGATCGAAACTGCTTCCAGTCGTGCTAGGTCGCTACCCCTCATCTGTAGGCATTCAGGTAGATCAGGGCCACGGGAATTATTACAAAAATAGCTTATTGATCTGTATCGAACTCACAAATAGCAATTGTGGGCATTTAATTAAGATTTGTTAATGAATAAAGATTTTAAATAGTGTAGGTAACACCTATGATCTTTCATATCCGTATCTAATTATGGGTATGAGTATAATGAGCAGAGGAATTGAGGTAGAAAGTCTAGAATCCTGTCACGCCCGATCCAACAGCCTGTGCTGTCTATTGCCTGGTGGATATCTAGTCCTTGCTTTGTGTCTTTAGGCGGGACTCCTGGGAATCTAGCTACACGTGATTTGTAGTTTTGCTTTTAAATGTTTGCTCACTGTCACCAGGCAGCCCTCGCCGTCCCCGCTCAGGTCCAGCACATCTCGTCCTATGCTGTCTGGCTCCCTGGAATTCTTTCCCTGATCTCTTCTGACAGTTTATATCCCGCCTATTCCTGGAGCTTTCGAAAGCCATTGTTAGCTCCTCTGTCAAAACTTTCTAAGAAACGACCCAGGAGTAAGTCAGACAGTCATACATTTATATAATTTCCACTACTCAACGCACCATGAGATCATAGCAAGGACATAAACGATGCTTGAGAAAAAAATCTACATTGAACACAGTTCAAGCATTTCATTGTTGAGATTTTTTTAAATCATATTTTTGTTTTCTTTCACTTCAGTGCAGTCTAGCTACAGTGATGGTCACCTCACCTGGGCCAAGTTCTGCAAGGTACAAATGGGGGGAGGGGAATGTCATTTAAAACAAAATGCACCTGTCTGAATTGAAGTTTTGAAGATTTACTGGATAAGGATAGTTTCAGAGAAAGTATTGTTCAATTTAAAGAAATCATTTTATTAAAATGGAGATTGACTACTCTACACTGTCATTGATTAGGTAATCATTATCAGGATTGTATTTATTCCAATAGGAACATTTACCTGGTAAAGCATTCACCTTTTGGACATGGCTTGAAGCGATATTAGACCTGATCAAGAAACACATTCTTCCCCTGTGGATTGACGGGTGAGTGAGGGGCTGGGTTTTCATGCGTTCTGTCCTTCCTGGTTTTCCATTCCTTTTAAGCATGTTTAGGACATGGGTGGGAAAAAAATTTGTGGTTTCTTACACTCTTTAGAAAGTGTTGATGTATATATTCATCTATGAGTAGATGTATATATTCATAGGTGTACATATTATATGTATGTATATGTATATATAGATGTATAATATGTATATATAGAAGTGTATATTATATGTATATATATAAATAGATGTATATATTCATCTGTGGGAGGACTGACTTTTGATCACACGCAAAACAATATTTAAGTTTGTTGGATACAATAAATGTGAAGACAGCAGTGATCCGCTAACCGTGCCTTACTCCTTCTCAGGTACATCATGGGCTTTGTCAGCAAGGAAAAGGAGCGGCTGCTGCTGAAGGATAAAATGCCCGGGACCTTTTTGTTGCGATTCAGTGAGAGCCACCTGGGAGGGATCACGTTCACCTGGGTGGACCACTCGGAGAGCGGTACGCGCGGCGCTGCCCTTGCTGTGGATTAGTGTTTCCGGGGGGGTGCGGCACGTGGGTCTGTTTAGCAGGCGCTGTCTGGGTGTGGACACCCGCTGGCGCGGCTGCCCTGCACAGCGTCCCCGCACATTCTCAGACGTGTGTGTGGTCGCCGCCAGCTCAGGTACCGCCTGTACCGTCCAGGCTGCGGAAGGTCTCGGGTCGGTTTGCGGTCACAGACTTCATGCGGGCAGCAGCAGTGGCCACCAGGAGAGTCTGCAGGAGCTGGGATGTTCTTCACCACCTGTTTTTCAGGAGAAGTGAGATTCCACTCTGTAGAGCCCTACAACAAAGGCCGGTTGTCCGCTCTGCCATTCGCTGACATCCTTCGAGACTACAAGGTGATTATGGCTGAAAACATTCCTGAAAACCCTCTGAAGTACCTGTACCCCGACATCCCCAAAGACAAGGCCTTCGGCAAACACTACAGCTCCCAGCCCTGCGAAGGTGAGGCCTTCCCCACTTTTCTCTCGCCATTTCATATCAGGGCAAAGTAAATGAAACTCCTCTATCCGTTTGGCTCGATCCTTGGCAGGCCAGAGCGGGGCACCGAGGTCAGGGGTTGCTGAAGGGGGTCCCCTGGGACCCACAGACACTGCAGAGTGATCGAGGTCGCGGCCCGACTGCCGCAGGGGGCGTCTCCCGGCAGTGTGGAGCTCAGGGCCTCTGCTTCCCAAGACCGGCCTCACTGCAGCGCTGGGAGAAGTGGAGGCAGGAGGAGGCCGCCAGTAAAGGTTTTAAAGGGGCGGCGGGTCGCAGGTGTCCAGCTCTGTTTCTCGCCTTGCTCAGGACTTACTCCTCGGTGTCTGCTCACTTAGCGGGATATGGGCCAGTGCCCCCCACCTGGTGCATCCTGAGGGCCTAGAACAGCACCTGGCCTAGATGGGCATAACCCAAATACTTCCTGACTACACAAAAGGAAACTCACGCAGTTAGCTATACAGCTAAACGGTGAGTTCATGCTGCTGATTCCTTGTGAAAGTCCACTTGGCCCGTGTGCGTCACGGTTTCCTGCTGCGCCTGCAGATTCGACCAACCCAGATGAAGAACAGCTTTTTAAAGCCGCACCTGGTCCAGGTGCAGTGGCACGTGCCTGTATCTAGCGACTGATCTCTGGGCCCTCTGAGGAAGATGTGAGTTGTCACACTCACACAGGGTGACTTGCTGTGACCCAAACTCATCCCCCTCGGAAACAAATGAAAGGAAACAAAAGCAAAAGCACTGGCCTTTAAGTGACATGGTAATAAAATGAGATGCCAATGTCAGTGAACAGATGCCCGCTGGAAATTACTGTTCCTGAGAACGTGGGCGATGTTCCCAAAGTGGGGTTCCGGTCACTATCAGTGCAGCGTTCAGAGTTAGGACGTGCTCATTCTGGGCTTCAACACTTTGCATAATAATAAGGTACGATTAGTGTCAGTTTTGGTGAAAAGAGCTGGGTTCCTACAATTCCTGTAATAAGTGAATACATCGGCACTTACACTCAAATGTACATGCAACCGAGATGACAGGTATATTCTCCGTTTTTCTTCACACGCATTAGAGTCTTCCTGCACCTTTTATGCTCATCAGAACGACTGTTTCAACTAAAACATTGCGCAAATCACTAAACAACTGCAGCCTCTGTCTCAACATTTTGGAAAATTACTGATATATTGTTTCTAACTTTATCACTAATGCCGGTAACATTTCCTCCAACATGTACCTTTCTTTTCCAGTCTCCAGACCAACAGAAAGGGGAGACAAAGGTTACGTGCCTTCGGTTTTCATCCCCATTTCCACCATGTGAGTAATCTTAGTCACACATAAAATATTTATTACTGAATTATTTTTTTAAAAAAGACCTTCCTGGGCCAGAGGGTTAGCTCAGTGGTTCCAGCGCCGGCCTCGCAAGCGCAAGGTCCTGAGTTCGATCCCCGGTAACCACATATAATGCTGGGCGTGGAGACTCACGCCCACCAACAATCAACACCGCATACCACAGTGCTGGACGTGGTGGCTCACGCCTGTAATCTCAGCACTCGGGAGGCAGAGACAAGAGGATTGCTGAGTTCACGGTGGCTTGCCTGGGCTCCATAGTGAGCTCAGGCCCAGCCTGAACTACAAAGCGAGACCCTGTCTCAAAAAAAAAAAAAAGACCTTCCTATCAGAAATTTAAGGGTAGATCAGAGTGCATATAACCGGAATAAAGCATTTTGATATCCAGTAAAGCCTTTGATGTCTCATTTCGTGTAAGTCATGGAGGTGGCCTTCAGGGCACTCTTGCTGCAGTCTGTTAGGCCTGGAATTATAAAGCCGCCTCTGCAAGTCACACATTCTGCAGCCTTCAGTGCTGTGATAGGAAGCGGCAAAGTACGTGGCTCAGGGTCGTGAATGCCTGAAGCTCTGGAAACGGCTTCCCGAGCCGCGAGGCCACTGTGGTGACCATGCCCAGTCCTGCAGCGCTGACCTGTTGTCTTGTCTCTTCAAGCCGCAGCGACTCAGCTGAGCCCCCGTCGCCCTCAGACCTCCTCCCCATGTCGCCAGGCGTGTATGCAGTGCTGAGAGAAAATCTGAGTCCCGCCACCATCGAAACCGCGGTATGTTGCCTTTCTTTCCCGTCGCTGGGCCAAGCGTTTGCAGTACAGTGAGGGGGGCAGAGCAGGAAAAGCGTACCGGCGCAGAGCCCTGCCTGGGGCTGGCACCCTCCGTGTGGCCCACATGGAAAGCAGACTGCTGGAATTGCTATGAATTCTTTCCATCAAACCCGCCAGAGGGCCGTATCCCTGCGTGGCACCAGTGCCCGTTCCACACCGGGTCAGACTAGTCAAGGTGCATAAGCTGCCTGAACACCTTCCCGACCGTTTCTGCAGCACAAATCCCAGTCTCCTTGGCGGGGACTCGTGTGAAGCCTCTGCGGCCGCCCCAGGTCATCTATGAAAGACCCTTAGCAGCAGCCTGACCCCACTCTTCTCTCTGAGATTCTGATCTGTTGCCCGTGGATATTACTCACGACGCCTCCTGTTCGTTCTTACCCTCAAATTGTCCGGTTCATGCTCCCAATTTACATGGAAGTGATAATGTTCATCATCAAAGAGTCTCGGAGGCACCTGAGACCCCGGACTTGTATCTGGCCACAAACCAAATGGTGTTTAGTTCTTCTCTGAAGACGGAAGAATTCACGCTCTTGTCCGATGACTTATCCCTCTGTTGGCTGCCTTTCCCTGACTATGGTTTTGGGTATGAATGCTTTTAGGTCTAAGTGAATGGTAGATGCATTCTGCACCCACTTTCTCATTGCGTTTTTGGTGTGATAAATGAGCTTTCTTCAATTATGGAACATTCAGTGGACAAGAAAGAAAAACATGATTTGCTGGTAGTTTCCTCAACAGATATTTCATTTTCAATTTTAGATGAAGTCGCCGTATCCTGCCGAGTGACGAAATAAACTCTGCCAGGCCAGAGGAAGCGAATGAAAAAGTTTAAAGACTGTTCTTTGCCAAAGACCATGTCTTATCTCTTCAGCTTTGTAAATACTGGTTTCCAGGAAACGGAAGGATTCTGAAGGCAGCTCACTAGCCTGACCCCCGCCCGGGTCAGTGAAAACTGCAGCTTCAAATCAGCCCACAAGATCAGACACCAGTGTTAGTAACAATATAATATGAACTATAATAGTAACAATATAATATGAAATCCAGTACTTGTTTGCATGGGTTTTTTTTTTCCTTCTGATTTTGTTTCTCAACTGCTACTAATGATTTGGGCTCTGGAAAGCCTAAGTGTTAACACTTTCTGCTCAGTTCAGAAAAGAGATGCCGGGCTGGTAAGATGATACAACAGTACCGGGCGTGGTAACTCACACCCACCAGCAATCAGTACTCCATACCACAATGCCAAGCATGGTGGCTCACACCTGTCATCCCAGCACTCAGGAGGCAGAGGCAGGAGGATTGCTGAGTTCAAGGCTTGCCTGGGTTACTTAGTGAGCTCAGGGCCAGCCTGGACTACAAAGTGATACCCTGTCTCAAAAAAAAAAGAGAGAGAGAGAGAGAGGGAGAGAGAGATGCCAACTTTACTCCAGATCAGCAGGAAGCCAGGGAAGCTGAGTCAGAGCCATAGCGACAGTCCAGGCTGGGTGTGCCCGGGAGGCCCAGGGAGCTGCAACTCCGGGCTGAGCTGTGAGGTCTCATCATGAGCGGTTCCACGCTGTCCTGGCTTCGAGCCTCCCAGCTACTGAGGCCTTGGCGGCACCTGTCTTAGGGACAGGCCCACAGTCGCTCCTCACTGTGTCTCCGTTTGCACGGTGTTTGGGACACTGAAAGCAGACACCCGGCGAAGAATCTTGGGAAATGAGGGCCAGGAAGGCGGGTAACAGGCCTGGCTCTGGGCAACTGATTCCTCTGCAGGTTCGCTCTTCATTTCCAGAAGAGACTGGACTGGGTGGGCCAGCGTCCTGTCCACGTCTGCTGGCCACACCTGCTCCCCGTGGGGTGGCAGTGACATAAAAAGGTCTGCTGCGCTTTGCTGCATGGAAATGCACGAGGATGAGCTGCGGGCCTGTTTCGGCCCCTCACTCACCGTCCAGCTCTTAGCGATGCTCTGCGTGCCGCTGGCCTCGGGAGGTATATGAGATCCCCAACACCCAAGACCCAAGGCTCCCTGCGTCTAAGGAGCCGGAGGGAAGCGGCTGGGCCAGGCGAGGAAAGTGCAGCGCGGAGGCGTCTTCCATGGCCAGCCACAGGAACGCCCCAGGCTGCTTTCCAAGGGGAGCCCTGACTGCAGGGCCAGAGGCCACAGGGCCCTCTGATGGTCTTGCTCCTTCATCCTCCTCCTGAGCGCAGGCAAACGCACAGGCGCACACAGACTCACATCTGCGGAAGACATGGTTTATATCTACATGTCTGCCCTTAAAGCCTCATGACCGTAGGCTCCTGGGTGGTGGGTCATGGGGGTTATGTTTGACTTGTTGTTACCAGCTGGGTCTGGACAGAAGAGCTGAGTCACTGCGCACAGCTTGGTTAGCCGCGTCTCCTTGGCAGCCTCATGCCCTCCCCCTCTGCCTCCTGTTCGCACGCTATGCCGAGCTTCTCTCTTTCCTGGGGCCCTCTGCCTGCCATCCTGCTTGGAGCCAACCTTCCAGGGGCTTCTGGCTCCCTTACGGAAACCCCCACTTCCTGGCTCACTGAAACAGGAGCACAACAGGCCCCTTGCCCTTTAAGACATGGGTGTCAGGTGCTGTATCTCAACAGAGACTCTCAGAGACAATGACTAAGACAGATTTGAAGGGGAAAAGTTAGTGTTTACTATTAAAACTTGCCTGACCCTTAAAGAGATTCCGCGTGACTCATCCTCTGTACCCACTGACCTGGGCCCAGCTGGACCCTCCAAAGCCGGTCCCTGCTCCTTGCCAGCTCCGGGCAGGACCTTACGGCTTGGTGTCAGTTGAGAAGGACCATGTCCTCCTGAAGGCGCCTTTTCCCAGGCTCTGCTCCCCTCCACAGACCACTTTCCTGCAACTGCCGGAGGCCTATGTGTTCACGGGCAGCGGAGTTGGAGGAAGTGATAAAAACGGAGTGTTTTGTATTTGAGAAAGTAATTTGCTACCGACAAGTGGGTTTCGAGACTGGAGAACTCATGAGCTCCTCATTTGCTGAAATGTGCAGCCTTCCCTCCGGCGCAGACCCTCATCAGTGCAGAGCCGGGAGATTTCCCATGTGATTAGTCATCGTCGCTACCAAGCTAGGGAAATACACGGAAGTCTGCGGTTTGTTTTCTGTACGGGAGCCAGAAGCCACGTTACCAGAATAAGTGCCACTTGGTATTTGGATGTAGAGAATCAAAATCAAAGTTTTTGAACTCAGGGTAATAAGTTATTCCCCAGTGTGAGTCTGGCAGCCCAGAAATCATCTTTGTGGGGATGGTGGGGATTTGCTAGAAGATGCCTGAGGACACCTGTCTAGTCCAAAATAAAGCATCATCTCACATGAGATGCTCATGCTTTGGGAAGGGAATTCAGACCCTGTTCCCAGGAAACCCCATCCCAGGATGTTTTTTTCTACAATCTCTGGCGTAGTTCAGACTGCTGCAAAAGATGATCTCTAAACAACAGAAATTTATTTTTCATAGTTCTGGAAGCATGAAATCCAAGATCAGGTGGCCAGCAGGACCAGATTCTGGCTAGCGTCCTCTCCCAGGGGCTGAAGACTGACTTCTCACCCCCCCCAAAGTTTGTGAGTCACCGGGTCTCTTCACAAGGACTTGAGTCCCCAACCCAGTTATGGCACCATCACTTTGAGGGGTAGAATTTCAACATACGAACTTGGGGCGGGGGACAAACACTCAGTTCATAAGAAGCTAATGATGAGTTACATTTAATGAAATGAAATATAGATTTAGTTTCAAAATGTATATCACATTTTCACTTCTTCCCTCCCTCCTCCCAGACCAATAACAAATGCACATTTTGCTAATAGCTTTTCAAAAGCTTTAAATGTCAGCATTGAACACTTTGCAGCTGAGCACTGAAGCTTTTGCCCAGAGGTGTGGAGAGAAGGCAGCTAGTCAGCGGCTCCCTCCCGAGCGGAGGGAAAAGGGAACCCAGTCACGCCAGGGCTCGGTTCGGCCACACCGTCCAGGCTTGCCTTTGGGGTCACAGTTACACTTCCTAACACAGGTGGAAGACTTTGTCTTTAAATTGTGAACAGTTATGGATTTGATGTTGCATTTTTAAAATCTGGCTTATAAGGGTATAGTCCGAGTAAAATTCACCTTTTTTTCTCTGTGTGAGTCTCTGAATTTTAACAAATCCCCACAGTTATGTATCCACCACTGTGAGACACAGAACATGTCCACCAAACTGGACCACTTCACTCCCTGTTGATATCTCTGACTGATGGGACTCTATGTTTGCAATTCTTGCTGGGATATATGGGCAGAATACAAGGGTTTACAAATTTAAATGACAACAGCTACGATTTTGTTTCTACCAGCTTGGAACTGAAGGTTTTATTTCCATCAGTTGTGAAGAAGGCCAGCAAACCACAACTCTGCCACCATTTATACTACAGTTGTTCCCGTTACCTCAAAATATCATTTATCCACAACATGATTTGGAAATTATATTCATCAGACCCACTGCTAAATCTTGCTGCTTAATGCCATTAATAAAAAAGCAGTTATGTTACAAAAGCGGGTTCAGTGTAGCTTTAATATATCACAAAGTTGGCTCAATGTCTGTAGTTCAATACAAATGGCTTCCTTTTTAACCTTGCATGTTTTACTTAAATAAAAACATTATTTTTCAAAGGAGTAAATAGGTTTTGTTGGGCTGCCAAAGGGGTCATGACACCAATTTTTTTTTTTAACAGGAATTTCAGCTCTGGATAGAGTCCATAATTCTCACCAGATTTCCCAAAGTCGTACACTCTGTTCTCAGACTTCAGATCTGCTACCTCTCGCCCAAAGGCTTCCCATCCTCCAAAACACAGACACGACAGACCACAGCAAGAACTGCTTTCAGTTTCTTTGATGGCTCAGTCTCTCTGCTGTGTTCTGGCGGGGCCTCGCCTTCCTCCACCTTCCTCTCTGGATGTTGCTCCTGCCACTGCACACGTGTGCACACCTTGCACAAGCCCATGCAAGGAGGGCGCACCTCGCACCTGCCTCCTGCTGGCTTCCTCTGGAGCCCTGCACGAGCACGCCCGTCCTGCAGCTCCCTAAGGGACCCGGTGTGTGCAGGAACCAAGATGGCCTTGGTGATGGCTCCACCTCGGAGCCCAGCACAATCTGCCCGAGTAATTATTTGCTGACGATTTGGTGTTTGAATGCACAGAGAACGACAGTTCGTTCCATCCTTTCCTTTGGTCCTTGGTCTGTCTGCAGACAGGCTCTGGACGACCAAACCTCAGATCTCTGCGCGACAGCCCACCTAACCGCAGCATGGCGGCTCCCTCTTGACAAAGAAGGGCTTCTATTTCACCTCACCCTGAACTTCTGAGCTCCATCGAAATGGAATCGCACCATTTCTAAGCTCACTTTAACTTCCCTGTGATTTGGATTTCATCTCACAGGTACCTAACACCCCTCACACGCACCCACCCACAAATGAAGCAAGTGTCCCTGAAACTTCTCTAGACTCATGGCCATTCCTACTCCCGGCCTAAACAGAGTCCACACGACACCTTTCTATGCGGCCTCACAGTCCTTTCCTGAGACATCTCAGCGTCTCAGGGACTGTTACAGACAAAGAAATCGCCCAGGCACCACCCAGGGCTGGGAGGGGCCAGAGCAGAGGGGATGTGGAAGGTCGTTCTGAACCCTGCAGGAAGGCTCTTCAGACCATCTCTGCTCGGATCTCCTCTCTCTCCCTTGTGGGTCCCAGAGACACTGCCGGAGTCCCAGAGAAGAAACCCGGGACTCACACTCCCGGTGGCTGCACCACAGGGCTCCTCCCAAAGCTATGTGTGAGCACCGCGCACGCCTTTCTCGGCTAGTCACAAGTGATTTTCCTTGACGACTTTCTCAGGACGGCAAACCATGCCACTCTGAATACACAGCACAGAGGATAATTCACCACACAGCCTGGGTCCTGGGCCTTAGGTTTAATTCACCGCTTACAGATCCCCGGATTAGAAAGGCAGCAACACGACCCAGTCTTTCCCGCTGCACTTGCTTGCTGGTGAGATAAAAACAGACCAACAACTGAGGGGGACAGGCTGAGTATCACAGGGGCTCTAACTCCGCCATCGGCACCCCCAAACCCAGTATTCGAGGGCACAGAACCCAGCAGACAGAAGTGGGGCATCTGTGGCACAGGAGGAGCCTGGTGAGGTGCGGACAGTGGGATAAGAGGAGGCAGATAGGCAGGCTGTGCAGTGCCCCACAGGGCAAGCTAAGGGCTCCGGATTTTATAGCAGCCCTTCCCCCTCCAGAGATCATCTGAGTCAGTGCGGCGGCGCAGGCGGGGTAGACAGTGCGGGGACGGAGAGAAAGCGGAGGCCTGGAACGTGTGCGGCACCCCGGATAATCGCGAAAGTCCCGTTGCTGCCTCTGAGGGGCACCTGAACCTGCCACCGCCTAAGAGTAAGGCTCCAACAAGCGCTCGCAGACATCTTAGACGCGCCTCCCTGCGGCCCGGCGCCGGGCCACGCCCCGGCCACGCCCCACCCCAGCCACGCCCGCGCCATCTTCCTGACCCGGCAGCCCGAGGTCAGCAGGAAATCCCCCCGGGCTGCGCCTGCGCACTGCGCAGCTCTAGGTGTCGCTTTTCGGTTTCCTATCAAAGGGCGGCTTCTCGCTCCTAGCTGGTTTCCCCGAAACCACGTGAAGCGGCTCTTCCAAGCCCTAGCGGCCCTCCCGCCGGAGCCCGGATGGCGCCACGCAGCGCCCCCTGGCGGCAGATGGAGGCTCTGTAGGGACCTCGCAGGCCACCGCAGGATGCTCACTGTAGATCTTTTAAAAGGTTGTGTAAAAGTGAACCGCTATGCGGAAACACCAGCATATTTGTTCATATTTCTGTGTATTGTTACAGTAGCTGGACAGTTTTCTAACCATCTTTATTTAACATTTTAAGTGCGTATTTTTAATGTAATTAAATGTCTTTCAAAGGACACCTTTGATATTCTCTAACTGGTACTTTCTCGGGTGGAAGCGTAGGTTGCTTCTGATTTTCCACGAGTATAAATGAAGCTGCTACCAACATCCTTGGATAAAACGTCACCCCTATCTGGTCATTTCCTTGTAGATTTTCTGTGGACCCAAGACTTCTAACAAACGGTTTCTGTTCCTTGCATTACAATAGCCAGTAGCAGGGCTGGGGGTTTAGCTCAGTGTTACCGCGCCTCCCTTGCAAGCACAAGGGCCAGAGTTCAGGTCCTGGTACCGCAAAAAAATACAACAAAAGCAATATCCAGTAGGCTTCTGGGTGCTGATCCAGAGCATGGCTTGTTTGCATGGGCTTTCCTTCACTCGAGTAAAATGTCAGGCATTGACAGCAATTTTATTCAAATCCTGCTTTTACATTTTAATAAGCTGCTGGGTGGACAGCTTCTTGTATCTATCAACGGAGAAGAAAATACATTAACCAAGACAAGGACTGTACAAAATCCAAATCCAGAAGCCAAACTAAAGGAATTAGAATGTGGAATTTGGAAATGAGAAGTCCTTTCTCTCAGTTCCATTGCATTACGGATGGACGAAGTGGGCGTCCTGGGGTTGCGTGGGACCGAGGCTTACACCTGAAAGTGTAAATTTTAGCCCTCCCTGTACTAGCTGTCTCAGTTACAGCAGTACTAGGAAAAGAGGTAATGCACGTCCGGCAGCTGGGAGGAGAGGGAAGTCTCTGAACATTACAGTTTGTCCGGCAGACTTGTAAGTACCGTGCTGAAGCTGATCAAAGCTAAAGAGCCCAACCAGGAAGGCTTGGCTGAGGGTGGGCTGAGGACTCACAGGCTGAGAGACACCAGGGGAAATACTGAAGGTGCCAAGGGTGGCAGATGATCCCATATGGGTGACTTCGTTTCATGAATCAGCTGCTGCACGCTCCGTTCTCTCCCCGAGATCCACACAGTGATCTCGTACAGAACGGGGCTGCTGCAGGGCAGACACCCCATGCCCAGTGGGTGCTCTCTCTTCTCGTGGCTGAGCCTGCTCCTCTGGGCTCTCTCATGAGTCCAGGGCCCAGGCCTGGCCCGTGGCGCTGACTCAGCCATGGCCTGGGGTCCCCCAACCAGCAGAGTGCAGCCAGGCTTGTCACGGCAGCCAGCGCAGCTCTGAGAGCACCCGAGGCCAAGCCCCAGAGGCCACGTGTCCCTGCTGTTGCACAGTGCAGGTCAGGTCCGGCCACAGCCAGCCTGCAGCCAGAAGCTGGGAGCAGCCCCACCTCGTACTGGAGGGAGCTAGAGTCACGTTGCCCAGGGATATAGACACAGAGAAGGCAATGAGCAGGCTCCTTGAAAGGAATCTAGCTGAAGGTCCTTCCTACTTCGGTATGATGGGACTGTGTCAGCAACAGTATCTTTTGCCATGGCCTGTAGGCTTGTGGTCTTCATACTTCTAGTCATTGTAAATAGTTCTAGCATGAGTTCCTTTGAATGCTTTGTGTGACACCAGGTGTGGCGGTGCATGCCTTCGCAGGTTCGGGCTCAGCCTGGGCAACTTAGCTACACTCTGTCTCACAGTAGAATACAGAGAGAGAACAGGGTGGCAGCTTGGGAAAGACAACCCTGGGTTTCGTTTCCAGTAGTGAAAAAAAATTATTTGTGCAACAAGGCAGTTATAACCAACCAAGTGAACTAGGTGGCCAGGGAAGACAAGAAAGGCTAACTAAAGATCGGGAGGAAGCATAAGTCAATGTCTTCCCCGTGGGCAGACTGGCATGGCTTCGGCTGTCTTTGCAGAGAGCGCTGACACTGGCCTCCCTCGTGGAGGATGTGGTTTGTTTGAAACCCAGCCAGCCCAGCAGCTCCCTAGCCGCTGGGATAATTCAGGGTTTTCATGTGGTCACTGCAGAAGGAGTTAGATCTGTGGGGTGGGGGGCTCGCGACACATGATGGCCAATACACACCTCTCACTCCGGGGCCCGCAGGGCAGCGGCACTGTCTGCATCAGGTGGTGGGATCGAGGGGTCCACAGGCCTCTCCTTCCAGGCCCAGACTACTGGGGGAGGATGGGCAGGCGGCGCCTGGCACAGGCAGGAGCCCAGGTTGCAAGTCTGCCCCGAGAGACCCCATGCAGTTCCTGGTCAGATGGTGTTGCCCACGAACTGCCGCCCTTGCTTGGGCCGGAGCGAGTCCCCCGAGCAGACAGGAGTGCTCCACCTGCAGGGAGCCCACGGCAGTGCAGGAAGAGAAGGAAAAGGCGTGAAAAGAACGCAATTCACTGGACGTGGTGTCAGCTACTGTTTTTCTCATTCTGTGTCTTGTGCAAAAGTGATATTGTTGACATAAAGACACAGCTTCCCGGGCTGATGTCTAGCATGAGTTTGGATCTTGTAGTTTATGGATCTCTAGCTTTTTATTTTGTTTTTTTTAAATTAAAGCCGTCAATATGTCAGTAGTCATACTTACAGTTCGGCTGCCAAGAATTTAGAATCAAAGAGGGTGAGACTTGGACACTCCAGCAATCATAATAATAAGGGAGCATCAACATGAGAACCATCGAGGAGTGAGCAGGACATGGAGACATTTACTTGGGTCACTGGACAATGGCAGATGAGGCTGGGAAGAAAGGTAGGGGAATTTTTGGAGCATCCAGACCAGAGTGGCTTCACTGCTGACTTCATGCAAGTGCATGTGTGAAAACAGAGTGTGCAGAGGGGGAAAGAGGGAACAACTCCACTCTACACATGTATGTCACATGCCTGGGAACTTATGTAGAGCCTGCTCCCATCCAAAGCTGCCTTCTTAATCGGGGCTGGATTTAACCCACTTGAAGGAACCACCTGGTTTTATGGCCTTGGTGATGTCTTGGTGACATGTAAACTGGGGCTTTTCTAGCTAAGACCCCAAAGACAAGAGCCAGCAAAGATGGGGAACAGGGGCGCGGACTCAGGGGCTTTCCAGAGACAGAACTGCTGGTAAGAGGGCCCTTAGCTTGGGGAAAGACTGTGGCAGACTACTGGGCAGACAGAGGGCTGAGGTTGGCAAGGGAGACGGCCCCAGATGGGGTTAGAGAGAGTGATGGGGAAACCAGGACTTTATGGCCACATTAAGACTTTGTTTCACAAGACTGAGAAAAATCACCATAGATTTTCAGGCTGACCAGTGACCTGACCTGCTTAGAATTAAAAAAAAAAAAAATCGCTGGAGGCGGGGGATGGAACGCTTGCCTAGCACCTGTGAGGCCCTGGGTCACCTGCACCATCAACAGGAGGGAGCGGGGCCCAAGGAGAAAGAGGACGGCTGTGGGGTTTGTCATTTTCCAATCCAAATTAGCCTGTTTTTCAGTGCGAGATGAGTCCATCCACTGTGGAGAGTCGCTCTGCACTCCTAACATCTTTTTTCTTTCCCTTCCTCTTCCCTACCTCTCACTCCTCCATTTCTAGATCTTCCTCCTCATTTGCAAAACATCGATTTCCCTGCTTCCTATTATTTTCACTTTGCTCTGCATTATTTATACTTCGGAATTATTTATGCTTCGGACCTCTCATATAAGACAGACCGTGTGATTTTCAAGTCTGTGTGTCTATTTCATTTCGCCTATGGACTCAAAGTGTATCCATTTTCCTACAAATGACTTAAATTTACCCTTCTTTACGGCACAGTAGGGCTGCATTGTGTATACACACCACATTTCCTTTATCCATTAGTCTCCTGGACAAACAGGATGCTTCCAAGATTTAGTATGAATTGCGGTGCGTGAATATGTACGTATCGTTGTAATATGATGCCTTTGATTCTTTTGGGAACAAACCTAGGGAAGAGCAGGGTGGGATGGAATTTCTACTTGTAGCTTTCCGAGAAATTTCCATAATGACTTCCATAGTGGTTGCAGTACTTCCCACTCCCGCCAAAAGCCAGGAAGAGCTCTTCCTCCACCTGCAGCTCGCCAGCACTCCGAGTCTCACTTCTGGGTGATGACCGTTCTCCCGGGTAAGATGGGTCTCGGTGTCGTCGCATTTCTCCAAGGCTGGGTGCGGACAGGGCCTCACTGGCGGCGGCAGAGGTCACTGGGTGTCCTCGTAAGTCCTGCAGCGCGAGGCAGAGCCAGCTCAGGTTCTTCCGCCTAGAAGGACCCAGAAGCCAGCAAGTGACTGAGAAAACAGGTCGGACCGGAGCAAGGACCAAGCGTTGTCATGGTGACCGAGGAAGACGCCATCGCCAGACGGCAGTGTGAACTGTGCCCAACACTTCAGGGCGGTCAGGCAAAGCGAGGACCCAAATGAATCCTCTGTCCGGTTGAGCAACAGGACAGTCCGTTGCTAAACTGTGCCCAGAACGACACCGTCCGCAAGCCTGCCCTCTGCCGGAAGGTCAGCGCTGAGGCTCACGCGCAGCCCTTTCCCCACCGCCTGGGAGCACGCGGACGCCGGAGCTCCGCCCCCGGCCGGGGCTCGCGGAGGGGGGCGCGCCGCGCGCGGAACAGCCGCATCTGATTGGCCACACGCAGAGCCCGGCGATTGGTCGAGGCGGCAAAGGAGGAAAGGGGCGTAGCGGCGGTGGGGCTTTTTCCCTCGGTTGCCGCTTTCGGTTTCTTGTTCCCTGTCCGGGACCAGCCCTGGTGCCTACCGCCTGAGGTCACCACTGCCCAGCTCCGGCTTCGCGCTCACCGGTGGAAGTTTCAGCCGGCGGACCTTCCTGCCTACTGTCCGGCGCTGCTCTTCGCAGTGACGCCCGCTTCTTTTTGCAGAAAAAGCTGTCGCTGAGCGCGCGGACCTGCCCGGGCCGGCCCTGACCGATGCCCGGCCCCTCCGAGGCGCAGGCCGGCAGGTCAGTGACCGGTCCTGGGGACACAGAGATTTGCAGTCTTCTTGTTGCTTTTTGAAAACTTAAATTTCAGTGTTTGGTATACGCAGCGTTGTAGTGATTGCGTTCATCGCGGGGAGCTGTACTGTACAGAGCACGTCTGAGTACTTTTCTCATCCCCTCCCCCCGCCCGTCCTCTCTCCCTCGGTCTCTTGGTCCTGTTCCCACTTGCCAAAGCTTGATCTCCCCGCCTCCTGTTTTCTCTTTTTATTTTGCTCTTTAGTTCATCTATACTTTGGGCTTCTCATGTAAGAGAAACCACGTGATATTTAAGGTTGATTTATTTGCTTAGTTTTACGATCTCAGGGTGTGTCCGTTATTATGTCTCAGTGTTGAAGCGTGAAGAGCTTGCTGAACTCTGGGATTGTAAAAGCAAGATTTGGTTCCTGCAGAACTAATAACGTCGTTGTCCTCTTACAGATAAATTTTGAGCTATACCAAAGAGATGTGGGCTAGATATACAGATGTGCGGTTTGTGCTCTGGGTGTTGTTTCTATAGGCTACAGTGGGAGTGTTTTGATAGGTGGAGGTAGGACAGGAGCCTTCAGCACCATCCATTGGTCGGTGAGGACTCTGCCCTGGAATTTGTGGGGACATTTGAAATGTACAAGATTTGAGTTGAGCAGACTGTTACTGAGCGCACAGTGTTCCGGAGTGTCCTAGGCCCCGGGGGTGGTGAATAGAACAGAGGACCCCCGCCATGGGAGAGCGCCCACTCTGTGGGGCAGGAGCTGTCCGACGCTTTACAAGGAAGAGTGATTGATAAAGGGACAGAGCAGGATCCTCTCTGCTGAGTCTCAGACCTGGGGCTTTTATAGCCCCTTTGATGGCAGGTAAGACTGAGGGAGGCAGCAGTTTGTGCTTGAGCCTGGTGACTGGCAGTTGACAAAAGCACAGATGTTGAATTCAGTCCAAAAACACGATGAGTTTGGTGTCTGTAGTTCTGTCGATGGGTGAAGATGGGGCGGGGTGGAATCACCTCAGGATAGACAGACTGGCACTTTGCACAGGGGTATGGTCCAGCCCTGGGCTCAGGGCAGATGGAGAGGAGGTAGGAGAGGAGGCTTCACCCTGCATGTGGAGGTGACAGGGTTGGCTGTGACCCTCTTGGGTTGGTACCAAGTTTCCTGAGAAAGTGTGACTGATTGAGTGTGTTAACATGAATTTATTATTCACCGCTGTGTGCCAGGTACCCTATCTGCATTAGCTCATGCAGGTTTAACTGGCATGTTGAGAAGAGAGTGAACTTCCTGAGTTTACTTGACTCAGAGGGGCAAACCATAGCCTCCTCCGCCTGATGATCCAGCGGATTTGTCCAAGACGCCCGCCTAGCAGGGAGGGAGGTAGCTTGAATCTGGAGCCTCTGTCTGGATAAAGTAAACTTGCAGTGAAACCTGAGGACAGCAGGGGTCCTGGAGGTGTGGCCTTGGTCCTGAGGGCAACTAGCTTTGTGGTCTACACAACTCCTCCCTCTTTGGGCAGATGTTGGTGGACCAGGTATGACTTCATGCCTGAACAGGTGTTGCTCACAACAGGCATACATCCCTTTGCTTACACACACACACACACACACACACACACACACTCTCTCTCTCTCTCTCTCTTTTTCTCTGTGGGCTAATAGAGCAGGATCCATTTCACACTGGTCCCAAGTGTTGCCAGCCAGGCACTGTGGGCGCTGCCACTGATATGGATTTGAAGTCACCAATAGTCCTGAAGGTCTGTTTTCTGAACAGAGTTTTGGACTTTCTTAAATCAGGGTTTTGTAATTTTAAACCTTGAGGATCAGCATATAAAACCTGATGTAAGAGTCATCCAAAGAGGTCAAGTGTTACTTTCAAAATGCACTTAACATTGTTGTTTCAGTCTTTAAATATCATTACTGAAATATAAGAGTTCTTTGTGCCAGATCTGTTGCTTGGAATAGGCATAAAAAGTATATCCCTTAAAATGTATATAAAAAAACTTTGCCATGTGAATCATAAAGCATAAAATACCAGCTAAAAGGATTTGGGATTAAATTACCGACATACTGTAATTTGTAGGAGAGCAGTTCTTAGCTATTGTGACTTGTCTTAAGTTGAATGATCTCTATTTTATTGACAAGAGTACAGTGTTACTTTAAAGTCATATTTATTGGACAACTGCTTTGTGCCTGACGTTGTTCTGGGCCTACCGCAATGAGCAGAGATCCCCTAAGTACTTTTCATTGGGCTAAAACAGTAATCAGAATAAAAAATACACATGTGATACGTCACAAGGAAAACACTTCAGGGGAGGGGACCGTGTGCTTCAGGGCAGGAAGCTCCCTGATACATGAACATTTGACCTGAAAATATGTTTCTTGAAACTCGATTAAAATGCAAGCTTCAGATTTCGATGGCTTTTAAGTAATATATTTCAGGGACTGGTAGACAGTGAAGTAGTGAACTTGGACCCACGTTGGAGGCGCGGACCCCGTTCCCAGCGTGTCTCTCCTCCCTCAGCATGTCCCAGTGGTACGAGCTCCAGCAGCTGGACTCCAAGTTCCTGGAGCAGGTGCACCAGCTCTACGATGACAGCTTCCCCATGGAGATCCGACAGTACCTGGCCCAGTGGCTGGAGAAGCAGGACTGGTGAG
>PVIC010000286.1:23229-37022 GCA_004025085.1 Thryonomys swinderianus
TATGATGAGGGGAAGGAATAAATATGATACAGAAAGAAAATAAAAGAGCATGTATAAGGGGGGAGGAGGGGGGAGTGGGTAGGGATATGGGTAAAAATGAGAATTAACTTGTGGCATATACTGGTACAAATTTCCCAATGTTATATGTGATTTTGAGATGTATATAAATTGTACCAAAAAAGAATTCAATTTAAAAAAATAATAGGGTACTTTTATGTAGTTTTCTTAAGTGTGACATGTATTCACAGATGATTTGTACAAGTTGGATAATATTAGAACTGGTCCTTTTCCAACTTGACAGCCAGGTTATGGAAAGAACTAGTTTCAAAGGAATAGTTAAAGGCACAGGATGATAAAACATAAATTAAAAAATATAAATGAGCGTCTATCACTTTAATTAAGGTGGTGTCTCTTAAAATTAACGCGTGTTCTACTTTGAGGTGTGTTACTTGCTGCCTGGAAAAGCCTAAACATTCTGAAAGAATTCGATACACAGTTAAGGTATTGTTGCTTATCTTCTCACCAGATGATAACTGCCCCGAGTAGTTTCTTACACAACCTCTTAGGCATTGTGCAATTTTTGTATCAGTTTTATATACTAAAAATATCATGTAGATTTGCTAAAAGCATTCTCATTTTAAAAAGAAACACGGAGACCTCAGGAAGACCAAACAGTTCCTTTCTAGCAGTGTCAGTCAGGAAAACAGCGTCTGTTGAAGTGGCATCCAGAGCAGCCGGGCGCGCTTGTGTCTCCTAGGGAGCACGCGGCCACCGACGTGTCCTTTGCCACCATCCGCTTCCACGACCTCCTGTCTCAGCTGGATGACCAGTACAGTCGCTTCTCTTTGGAGAATAACTTCTTGTTGCAACACAACATAAGGAAAAGCAAGCGCAACCTCCAGGTATGGCCGGGGTGTGAGCCCGGGCGGGGTGTCCCGTGCTCCCCGGCAGGGGTCTCCGCCGTGGTGAACAGCGCCGAGTGGGCGCTTCTCCCTGAGGGGAGTTTCAGGGCTGTACCCGAGGCCCACTGTGTACACGCACGGGGTGGGTGAGGCACGTCACCGTTAGGAGTCGCTAACAGTGGGCGAGATGTAAACTGCTTCACTGAGCAGTGTTGATTGTGAGCGAGAGAGCAGGGGCCGTGAGCTGCAGCCACACAGAGAGCAGAGGACCTCAGGGGCCAGTCAGCTCTGGTTCCCAGGGCACAGAGGAGCCCAGGCGTGAGGGGCTATCTCAGACCAGACTCCTCGTGCCTTGCTTCTGGTGGGGTCACCTCCCCTGGAAGAGTGGAAGTTGTGCCAGGCGTGGTGGTTACACACTTGCACTTCCAGTAGTTGGAAGGCTGAGGCAGGAAGGTGAATGTGAATTCTAGGCCAGCCTGGAATCAAAGGCCATGCCTTAAAAAAAAAATAGTAGTGGAAGAGAAAATTAAAGCCTGTGAACAAGTTGCAGAGTTTTAGTTCATCATATCCCCACCCTGCAGTTAGCGTAGAGTTCATTTTTATTCTGTATTAATAGGGCCCTTTCTGCTTTAATGGAGGCAGAAACTATCATTTTCCTGTTTCGTACAGCACAACCAAACCTTTTGCTTTAGGTAATTGGAAGCTTTTTATTTTTTTAATCTCATGAATGTATCTGTAGTGAATGGGGAAATCAGATGAACTTTACAGAAGCTTGTAGTCATTTAGACTCTGCCTGGATGTACCTGTGATGAGGAGTCATGATGGCCAGCATTTTGCATACAGGCCTTGTCAGTGGGACTAGAAAGCCTGTGACAGTAGCTTTTGCCTAATTCAAAGTTCAAAAAGTCCATTAACCGAGGAGCATCACCGATAATTGCTATATAATTTCACTGTTGCCAAACCCTAACCCAGGAAAACCACTACAGGAAAGTTCAAGGTGAGATATTATGGAAAGGGCCAGGGGTGTGGCTCGGGCATGAAGCATATATTTGGTTAAATCACTAATTTGGAAAATATTTATATGAACATACATAAAAAATGTTTTTTTTTTTTAATCAAGAAGTACTTTAGGTCCCTGCACTTAATTGCTAAATTAAAAACATTTTTGTCCAGTCTGGGAAAGGACTATTTTAATTTAACTAGAGCAGCTTCTGTGGAATTTGACAGGTTTCAGGCTGGGGATTTAGCTCAGTGGTTTCAGTGTCTGCCTGGCAAACACAAGGTCTCAAGTTCAGTACCCAGTACCACATATCACAGTGCCAGGCACTGTGGCTAATGCCTGTAATCCTAGTACTCAGGAGGCAGAGGCAGGAGGATTGCTGTGGTTTGAGACTTGCCTGGGCTACATAGTAAGTTCAAACTGAACTACAAAATGAGACCCTGTCTCAAAAAAACTAAAAAAGAAAGAAAGAAAAAAGAAATTAGGGTTCTCAGAGAATATAAACAAGTCCAGATTTATTTATAATATCCAGGGGTTTGGACATTCTGAGCTTTAAATTTCTTTTTTCTAACCACCAGTTACCTTACTAGTCTACCACTCAATTTAATTCTAACCACTAAATTATTCTACCTAGGATAGTTTTCAGGAAGACCCAGTACAGATGTCTATGATCATCTTTAACTGCCTGAAGGAGGAACGGAAAATTTTGGAAAATGCCAGGAGATTTAATCAGGTACCTTTTTCCTAACAGAACACTAAAAGTTAAAGTAAAACCTAATTTGTCCGTTTGTTTTACCTATAGACCAGGTCTGGGCAGTGGTGGCTGACCTTCTGATTTTGGGGGACAGTCAGATTGAGAAACTCCGTAGGACCAGGCATTGAAAAAGACCCTTGTGTGATGGGATTAGGTTCCAATCAGGAGCGAAATGACTTTGGAGCTACTTGCAAGTCCAGTGAGGACTCCGTGAGTTCCTTTGGTCAGGTCCGGAGCTCCTCCAAGCTGCTGGCCTGGGGACGGAAGCAGCCAGAGTGCAAGAGGGTTTCCGCAGCTGCCCTGGGACTCTGTTCGGAGTCTACAGGAGAGAGAACAAGTAAGTTTTGAGGGGGAGAAACAGGTTGATGATTGGAAAACGCGTGGCTCTGTAACGGGCACGAGAAGAGAACAGACACCTCCCAGAAGTACTGATGGCCAGAGAGTACGCGAGGAAGCACGCAACATCACCGGCCGTCAGACATGCCAGTGCAAACAACACCAAGATTCCCTGAGACCCGAGAAAGAATGGCTGTCGTCAAGAAATCAGATCATAACAGATGCTGGTGAGGCTGCAGGGAGGAGCCCTGCAGCGCCATTGACGGGAATGTCAAACGGTAGACCCGGTATGGAAATCAATACAGAGATTCCTCAAAAAACTAAAACTAGAAATTCCGTATGCCTCAGCTCTCCCCCTCTGGATCTTCCCAGAAGAGTTAAAGGTGTCATATTGCAGCCACCTGTGTTCAGAGCAGCACAACTTATAAAAGCTAAGTCTTGGAAGCAGCTTGTCTCTCGATTAACAGATGTGGGATTTACATGCGATGGAGCGATGCTCTGCTAGGAAGGGTAAACTTGAACCGTTCCTAGGAGAATGGGTGAACCGTATGACCGTAACGTTAAGTAAAGGAGATCAGACCCAGACACTTCGGTACTGCATGGTTTCTCTCGTGTGAGAAGCCCAAAATATAAATAAAGAGCAAAAGAAAAGATGGATGATAGGAAACAGGGAGAGAGATCTTCTGCAAAAGGGAAGGGGTCCAAAAGATGGGGGAGGGGTGGAAGAAGGAGAGGACGTGCTGTGCAGCAACTCCACACGAAGAGTATAATCAGTGTGTACTGCAGATGTGCACTACTAAACAGCAGAAATGAGAAAAAAGAGAACCAGGGCTTTATTTGGAACACAATTAAGATGCCTGTTAAATATTCAAGATTTCCAAACAGTGCGTAAGCGGAGGTGCCGGGGTTTCCTGTCTGGTCCTGTCGCACTTCGAGCCTCCCTGACGGCCAGGAGCGGCAGCTTCTTGCAGCTGCTGTGGTGTTTGCCGATCCGTTGTTGAGCGGTAGCAGGGCGAGCGGCCCCGGAGCAGGTGGCTGTGCAGCCACGGGTTGCAACTGAGGCCGTTTTGACCTGGGCAAGGATCCAGGGGACACAGTGGGAGTCACAGGGTACACTTCACGGACAGGCGGCAAAGTGTGGGGGTGGCGGCGTGTCCGGGTCCTCCGGCAGCGCTGTCCCGCACAGCAAAGGCCCTGTGCATCTGTCCTTGCTGCACAGCCAGAGAAGCCCCATCAATCCATTGGTGCCATGTGGTGCCCAGGACTGAGGGTACCAAGCATTTCCATGTAGCTCTAATCCTGATATTTGCAGTTCAGATGCTTTGAATTTTATACAGCTCAGAGTATCTAAAATGAAAGAAAACTTTCTATGAATAAGGCAGTACCTAACGCTGTGGAGATGGAGCAAAAATGAAAGTAACAGACCAAGTTTGCATAGGACTATCAATGTAAAAGGCCTGTTACAAAGTCAGGGATGAGAATTAGATACCACGTCAAGGAAATAAGACATTTTAAAGAGCTGGGTTTTCTTATTGCAGGTTACCAGGAACCTAACTGGGAAGCCTATTAATATTATTCACTGTCTTAGGAGATAAAAAGAGAAAAAGCATTTGCTTCTTTTCACAGGTACCAAAAAAGATCCCACAACCTTCCTGTTTAACAGAAGGAAAAACGTCCCAGAGGACTTGCCGGACACCCCTTTGATGCGCTAAAATGTATATGTCTCAGTTCTAGAGAGTTCATTTTGCTCACCTGGTAAAACTCTGACAAGCCAGAAACAATGGCAGGGCTGGCCACTGTGTCCACTGCTACTGAAATCATACTGGTGGTTATCAGTCAGTGCAGTTAAACAAGAGAAAAGCATTAAAAGCAAAGAATTTAAAACATAAAAGGGTGAGCTCTCCCTGAATTAACTTGTAACTGTCCACGTGATCCCAATAAAAATAGCGACAAGTTGTTTTCTGAAAATAAAGAGATTGATTCTGAAATTCATATGGAAAATAAACCTGCAAGAATGGCAGGGAAACACCATAGAACAGCGAACTGGAACTGATCCTTCTTGGCATACTGAGTATTTTCTGTCATAAGCCTGGTTCAGAAGTTCAGGTTTATGAATGGAAGAAAGAAAAAGGAAAGTTCTGGTCATCACCTGAGAGGCATACGAAAATCCGTCCATAGGGGTTGTGGCCCAGAGCATCGGCACCAAATGCAGTCGAGGCAGGTGGACAGGCAAGTGGACGAAGTCAACACTGGACGTGTTCAAGAAGAAGCTTGAAATATTTCAGAGATCTAAAAGTAAAACGGCGGCTCTGGCATAGCATTGCACGGCAGGGTGACTTTAGATCAGAAGTATGCATTGTGTCTCCACAACTGGATGAGAGGGTGTTGAATGTTTTCACCACGAAGAAACGATAGAGGGTGGAAGTGGTGGACATGTTTGCCCCGAACAGTGTAGAGTATCTACTTACATCAGACTACCACACGATCCCCCATTATTGGGTGCAGGTTTTATGTGTCTGTTAAAAAAAGATAAAATATCTCTAAATGCAAAAATTAAATAAAAAGTGAAATCTTGGGAGTGCAGGAGGAAAGTAGGTAAAGTTTCACAATCTTTCAGTAGGAAAAGACTTTAAGGTAAAAGGTAGGAAAATACTGGTATTGAATGTATTAAAAATTCCTGCGTGGAATCTGAACTTTGAAAGGGAGAAGCTACTTTCTTGCTTTGAAGTAAGAAAGGTGTCTGCGCAGAGTTCGTCTGTGTTGGGGCCCTAAGCAAAAGGTAGCATCTGTCTGGAGTCTAATCTCAGTGAAAACGGGCTGCTGTGTTTGTTACTAATGCCTAGGCCTGGAGTACTGTCTGCCCCGTCCCTGACTTAATCAGGGTCCCCCAGATGCGAGGAGAGGCTGTGATGTGTGAGTCTCAGTTCTCATTCCTGGTGCAGACACTTGACGCCTGCGACTTAGACAAGGAGAGAGTTCTCTTGGCTCACAGTCCGTGTGCCCGTCCCTGGAAGAAGGGCATGCAGCTGAAAGGTGCTCATGTCTCGGTGGGCAAGAAGCGGAGAGAGCAGGAGCAGGAGCTGGGAAGGGAGAAGAGCCCTTCTGATCACGGCCCCAGGGACGCCTCTTCCAGCCAGGCCCTGCCTCACAGCGCGCCCAGCTGCGCTGGCCCCAGGGTTCAGTTCCTTCCGGAGGCCTGTGAGTTCATGGGACGTCTCAGGCCAGACCACAACACATCACAGTTACTGTGCATCGTCGTCTTGTGTGCCATTTGAGAAACTGACCCAGTGCTTGCATAGTACCATTCTGCTGAAGGAATTAATGGAAAGTTCGAGAAGTACAGTTTTCTTTATACTTCAGGTATGAACTGAGAGTCTGTAGCCTTCTTACCAGTTTGCCAGCATTTTTTCAGGGCTTCAGGAACTGAACTATTTTTTCTTGGCATGTATATGAGAAGCCTGTAGGGAATTTTGGAAGGTCTCAGAGGCAGGGAAGGCCCGAGGTACTGACTTGACCTTGGAATGTCAGAGAAGATGATGGCTGTTAACCACGCGCTTCCCATTGCAGGCCCAGTCAGGGAGCATCCAGAACACTGTGATGTTAGACAAACACAAAGAGCTCGATTGCAAAGTCAGGAACGTCAAGGACCAAGTCATGGTGAGCACTGAATAAACACGCATATTATTCTGTCGTTTTGATAATGGAAACAGGATTTCTGTAAGAGTCACCTTCTCGTTGCCCAGACACAATACCTGACACCCACCACATAAGGGAGGACAGGTTTAGTTGGCCTGTGGTTTCAGGGGATCAAGTCCATGGTTGGCAGAGGGGGAAAGTACCTCACCCCGCGGCAGCCTGGAAGCAGGGAAGGGAGGGTCCGGGGACAAGAATATAGCTGCCAGGCCACAGCCCAGAGTTGCTCCTCCCCCGGCCCCTGTCTTAACCATACATGTAGCTACTGAACTCATCAACAGATGCAGCCACGGAGGTGCAGACTTTTGAGGGACATTTGAAATCTAAATCTTAATAGTTTCAGCTCCACTGTGTGTCAATCTAGCGAAAGAAAAATTAGGCCCAAAGTTCCAAACCTGAAGTAAACGGGGTGGTAAGACCAATGATCAGCTAGGTGTTTATGACCCCTTGTCGTAGCTTCCAGATGCTGAGCTGCCCTTTTTCTTCCTTCCAAGATCACACAGTGAACTGTTGTCTTTGCCTCCATTGTCCAATGAGCGGGATGTTGCTTCTCTAAATGGCCCTTTAATTCTACAACCCTTAAATCAGGTTGTTCCTGGGGCCGAGCAGAGCTCAGGGCAAACATGGCCTGTCTGCCTCCAGTACCTGTTTTAATCTCAGACTTGCCGGAGGGATAAAAGGTATCTGTTTGAAAGAAGTTCTGATACACTTCTGGTCAGGATAAGATCTCCACCGCAGTTCTAAGCTAAAACTTGCAGAGCGGGTGTGAAGCAGAGGCTGCTGCGGACCCCTTGATGGGCCGGTGCTGCCGTCTGCCTGGATGATGGTTCCTGATTGCACCGGGACAGCCGTAAGCAGGGCTGTTCCTGTAGAGCGGAAGGGCAGTCACCCTCCCTTGTGGGCAGGATCGAGGGCGTTTTCCCTGAGCTTCTTGTTCTCTGAGCTTGTTCAATCCTGAGAGAGTTTCAGAAATGACTAGCTGGTGTCAGAGTTTCAGCCCCGAGCCAGGAGGTGCACATTGCTCTTTGAGAAACTGAGAATTCACATTTCTCTCTTCTTGGGAAATGGGACTGCACACTCGCTGATGGATTAGATCTGACGATGTGTGTGTTAGAGGTGTGCAAGTCCAGGGAGTCCCTGAGGGAGCTGACATTGTGGCCGTGATTTGGGGGGCTCTGTAGAAGCAGTAATCTGTTCCCTGAAGTCCTTAGAAGCTGATGATTAGTGAAAACCATGTTTACATCTTTATTTGTAGAGTATAGAACAAGAGATCAAGACGCTAGAAGATTTACAAGATGAATACGACTTTAAATGCAAAACCTCTCAGAACAGAGGTAAGAGCTACAGGGCAGTGCCCACCGGCCATGTGTTTTTTCTCTCTACGCGCAATAACACAGGGGTTGTTCTGAATTTGCCAAGTATTTCTGACTGATTCGCCGGGCACAGCTTCCTGAAGATCCGGCCGTCCCTCCCTGAGCTCGCTCTGTTGACTTTAGGCCAGGTCATTGGTCCTGCACCCTGGAGAACGCTCAGTGCCAGCGCTGACTTCTCCCTTGGGGCTCCATGGTGATAACCCCGGCATCACCACGCATGGCCTGGTATCCTGGAAGGTGGGCTGGGTCACTGGGTGGGTTACATCGGACTCCCCACGTCTGTGGTACCTTGCTACCCACTGACCTGGGCTGCAAGTTGGTGCCGTGTTTCCTCCACATGGCTCACAGCAGTGCCACTGTGCGATTGTTGCCACTTATTTGCAGTGAGAGTAGCAGCTGGAACTCACTGCTGGACGTGCACTGTGTAGCACGCGCTGGCCAGGGGCTGCTTTCAGCCTGGCTGCCATGTTGCTGGCCGGTAGCGATCATCAGGATGGTTTGGGTAAAAGTGTGAGCAAAGAGAACTTCAACTCCAGCAGTCCTCTGCTGCTCTTGGGCTGTGGGTGAACTTCACGTGCATTTATCTGAAGTTCTGAATCTTATTATTCGTGTTCATTTAGGTAAAGGTCTGGCCCCAATTTAAATAGTGAACAGTAGTAGTTGTCATTTCCATGGGTCCCTGGAAACTAGAACTTGGTCCCTGTGTGTCCGTTTTTATATGTAGGACATTTTTTTTTTCAATAAAGACTAAGGAACAGAATGTATTTGTATCAAATCTCTCCTACATTTATGTGAATTCTTGCTTCTCCCTGGATTTATCTTCTTAGCCATTTTTATTATTCTCTCTCGATTTGTAGAACACGAAGCCAACGGTGTGGCAAAGAATGACCAGAAGCAAGAACAGATGCTGCTCCATCAGATGTATTTGATGCTGGACAATAAGAGAAAGGTAGTGATTCCTTTCTGGAAGGGCTTGTTGCTCTTGATGTGTAAAAGACTTGAAGTTTAGCACAGAGGAAAAATTGTTTCTATAATAACATGGCTTAATGTCCTAGTTGAAAGTGAAAGGATATTTGCTTTGCTTTAAAAAAAAATTTTTTTTGCCTGTAATCCCAGCACTCGGGAGGCAGAGACAGGAGGATTGCTGAGTTCACGGCGGCTTGCCTGGGCACCATAGTGAGCTCAGAGCCAGCCTGAACTACAAAGCGAGACCCTGTCTCAAAAAAGCAAAAAAAAAAAAAAAAAAATTTTTTTTAATTCAGTGATTAAATTTGTCTCACCTCACTTCCTTCTCTCTCTAGGAAATAATTCACAAAATCAGAGAGCTGTTGAACGCCACGGAGCTGACCCAGAACACCCTGATCAACGAGGAGCTGGTGGAGTGGAAGCGGCGGCAGCAGAGCTCCTGCATCGGGGGGCCACCCAACGCCTGCCTGGACCAGCTGCAGGGCTGGTAAGATGCATCCCAGAGCCGCCCCGGGCACGGTGGGTGCAGCGGGTGGCCCTGCCAGAGCTTCCGGCTGGAGCCTGGCTCAGTGTGGCTTCTCTCCAGTCCGGAAACGAGCAGTGCTGTGGCGACCGTGGCCCCATCCAGCCGCGGCTCTGGGTTGAGTCTGCCTAGGCCCGGCAGTGCATTGCTGCCCGGTCCCCAAACCCCGGAGACGTGGGTGTGAGGCGCAGGCTCTGCGCTGCAGTCCAGTAGTTCATTCGGAGTGACCCCTCCACAGGCCTGGTCTGGTCTCCCAGGAAACATGTGTTTGTCATGGCGACCATTCATTCCCCACCCAGCCCTTGACAGAGGCTGCGCTCTGGCTGGCCCTGGGTGCACAAGGAGACGTGATACTTTTTTTTTAAATTATTTGATTTTATTGGTGCATTTTATATACACATCATGATCACAATCAACATTGAGAATTTGTACCAGGATATGACATGACTTAATTCTCATTTTTTTCCCATTCCCCTGCTCTCCCTACCCTTCCCACCCCCTATATACATAAACTTTGTTTCTTTTTTTATCATTACATTTTTTCTTTCTCCACGTTACTTACCCCTACCCCCTTTTACTCTTTGAATATTTTCTATTTTACAATATCTGTCATATACTAAAACTCTTTTACATCTTCTGATTCTCATACCAGAGAAAAGATACGGTATTTACACATCTGTGACCTATTTATTTCACTTCTGAGTATGTCCTTAAGGTATACTCATTTGAATATAAATGACTCAAACTTATCATTTTTTATGGAAGAGTAATACTCCATCTTATTTTAAAAAACACAGCTTCTTTATCCAGTCTCCAGTTGGTGGGCATTTAGGTTGTTTCCAAGATTTAGCTATCACAAACTGAGCTGCTATGAACATGGGTGCACATATGTCCCTGTGATGTGAATCTTGTAATTCTTTCATGTATATCCCTAGCAGGGCAATAGTGGGGTCAAATGGGACCTCAAATCTAGTTTTCTGAGAAATCTCCACACTGATCTCCACAGTGGTTGCGCCAATCTACAATTCCACCAACAGTGGAGAAGGGTTCCTTCCTCCCCGCAGCCTCACCAGCATTTGTTGCTGGTTAATTTCAAGATAGCAGCCATTCTTTGTGGAGTGAGATGGAATCTCAGTGTTGTTTTCAATTGCATCTCTCGAATGACCAGTGGTGGTGAGCATTTCTTCATGTTTCTTGCCTGCTTTTACTTCTTCATCTGAAAAATTGTCCTTTCAGATGCCCATTTGTTTTTTGGTTTTTTTTTTTTGAGAGAGGGTCTCACTTTGTAATTCGGGCTGGCTCTGAGTTACACTATGTAGCCCAGGCAAGCCTCAAACTCAGCAGTCTTCCTGCCTCTGCCTCCTGAGTGCTGGGATTGCAGGCATGAGCCACCACGCCCGGCACTGTGGTATGTGGTATTGATTGCTGGTGGGCGTGAGTCACCACACCCAGCATTGTATGTGGTTACTGGGATCGAACTCAGGACCTTGTGCTTTTGAGGCAGGTGCCGGCCTGCCTAGCCCCTGTTTTAGCATAAAACCTCAGCAGCTCCTCCCAGCCTCTGTATCAGCTGGTGTCACCCGCCTGCAGTTTCCCTGCCTCAGCCTGCCCCCTTGCTCTGCCCTTTTGAAATCCCAGGGACCTTAAATGTCTGTTGAGCCTGGGATGGTGGCACGTCCCTGTAATCCCAGCTCCTTGCGAGGCTGAGGCAGGAGGATCACTGTTACAGTTCACAGCTGTGGCTTGAGGCAGAAGGATGAAAGATTACTCAAAGATCACATAGAGTTGGTGTCCAGGAGGCCCCAGAAGGGCTCCGTTAACCGAGACCCTCAGTGTGAGAGTCCTAAAGGACAGCCCTAAACTGAAGCCTGGGGCTCTTTATTAACAGAACCTAGAAGAAAGGGTCCGAGGAAAAGCCAAGGCGGAGCCTGGAGAGGAGCTCACGTGAGGGTGTCTGTCAGGAGACGGGCGTGGGACCGATGGAGGCGGGAGCACGGGGAGGGCAGGGCCAGCGCCTCACTCATGTTACGGCAAAAGGGAGTGGAAAGTACTTGAGAGTCTCAGAACTTGGGTAAAGAAAAGAAGTTTATTTGCTAGCGAAGGTCAGCCACGAGGGAAACGAGCCCCGCTCCCCTTGTCTGACCCCCGTTGCTGTTTTTCCAACAGTTTTAAAGAAACAGGGAGAGATAACACCTTGATTTACAATCACAGACTTTTTACAGATCTGCGTGTCAGCTAGCAGGACCTCATTAGGGTCCAGTCAGTTTCCATGGTTACAGGTAGTTACTTTTCAGGAAACTGGTGAGTCCAGTGAGCAGGGGAAGAGGCTGGAAAGGAGGCCAGGAGGTTACCATTTGTTAACACAGGTACGCTGGGAGTCAGCAGGGAGGAATCTCCTAGGAGAGGGTTGATGAGCAATTAAAGAAACCGGGCTCTACAGGGTGAGCAAATGGCTAGCTAAAACTTGGGCTACTGCCATTCACAATTCTATTTCTGTGACATATTGGGACCAGGGTTTGTGCCAGCTCGGGTCCCAGCTAATTGCAAGTAGGTTTCCAGGGGCATTTCCGCAGTCAGGTTTCCCATGACACTTAAAGCCATCATTCCCATCCTGCTGTGACCCAGGGCCCTTTAATCGCTAAGCATGCACTCCGTGGCCTGAAGAGCGCCCCTTATCTCTGCAGACCCCTGGCACATAAGTCTCTGGCCAGTGGCCCCTCACAAGTTCAAGGACAGCCTGAGCAACCGTGGGAGACTCTGGCTCCAAATAACAAATGAAAACTAAAGGAAAAGGGCTGAGTGCGGGTGACCCTGGGTTCGATCTCAGGAGGGCCGGTTGAAGCCGCAGGTGACCTGGAAGTGCCCCTCCCCCCTGGATCTCCGGAGTCCACAGAGGCCTTTGATGTGGGTGGGAATCTTCTGGTGCCTGTTGATGTTTTTCTCTGAATAACGGAGATCCTTAAACCACAGTCTGGTCCCTGCTGGTCCTTGCCCACGTGTGGCATGTGGCATGTGGCGTGTGGCACCAGGGGGAAGGTGGCGGTGTGTGCCTGGCGGAGAACCGCCCCGCTGCTCTGTGGCCGTCACTCAGCGCGACGCGCCCGTCCCGCCCCCAGGTTCACCGTGGTGGCAGAGAGTCTGCAGCAGGTGCGGCAGCAGCTCAAGAAGCTGGAGGAGCTGGAGCAGAAGTTCACCTACGAGCACGACCCGATCACCAAGAACAAGCAGGGACTCTGGGACCGCACCGTCGCCCTCTTCCAGCAGCTCATCCAGAGGTGAGGCTTGTGGGTTCGTTCTGAGTGCTCTGGAGCCATCTGGACCTCTGTGGGTGTCCTGTGGTTACCGCGTGCTGGGTTCCTTCTGTCTCTCAGAGGCCCTCACTCATTCCACCCCGGCCTGGAGCGGTAGAGCTTTTACCCCCTTCTCTCCTCACCTGGGCTGTGCCTGCCTCGCCCATCATCTGTCTTCTCCATTTCAGTGTGGCACCTGAAGTCTTCTTCCCGAACCCCTAGCGGGTAGCCTGCAGCCTGGCTCCCCAACCCTGCGTCTCCCCTGAGCACATCTCCCACCTTATGGCCCACTTAGTACTGTCCAGACAGTGTCCCGGAAGTTCAGCCCCCGAACTCTGATCTGAGTTTCCAGGCACACGCTCTGCTCCTCCCACTATCTGCTCCTCCCCTGCCCTGTCTGTGGCATGCACACGGCTATGTGCTTCAAAATCTTGCTTGTCTTTCCCCAAGAGGGCCTCGCACTGTGCCCTGTGGACAGCGATGGGCATCCCAAGTGTAATTAGTATTCAGAGGTCGCCAAGTAGAAGAGCAGAGTTCATATCACAAGGGTGTTTGTTTCTGTATCTTGATACTAACAAGATGTACAGAAAGTGTCTTGTTTCCCCAGAGCTAACTTGCAAACAAAAATGCCTATATGCTGGATTTTAAGATAATTAAAGACTGGGCTGGGGATTTAGCCCAGTGGTACCGCGCCTACCTTGCAAGCACATGGGCCTGAGTTAATGAACAGAGTTGAATTCCGGCTTCGCTGCTGGGTACTTGCCTAGGTCGGTGCAGTGACTGGGTGTGTGTCGTGTGTAGATGAGACACTCAGATGTCTTGACCGACTGCTGAGCGCTGCTTTGTTCATCCGGTGCGTCGGGCTCTTTTAAACTCTTTCTCAGGTTATGCCATCTAACTCCATTTTTTCTCCATTGTTTAGTTTTTACTGTCTCAGCCCCAATAGAAATGTTGAT